>JACCGJ010009356.1:0-30634 GCA_013407085.1 Atriophallophorus winterbourni | reverse complement strand
TCAGCTAAGTTGAAGCGTAAGCAAGCGGGAACAGTCCACATACATACGGTTTTTATATGGGATATCAAACAGCAGGATAATTTAGGATATTAGCAATACAGTGGAATACAAGCGCTACTCGTGTGCACCATTCCTCCACTGTTTCAAGCGCATGTGGGATACTGCCATGTACCCCCCTGTCCTACCTGATGAGTGCAAATAGCACGAAACCGGTCGTAGGTTGTGTATGTGTGATGAAAATGCATACAAATGAGCATATTTGAATATGTTGCGCACATGATAGGGAAACCATATTCGTGAAACAAAAGTTTGTACTGAATCGGTTAGAGTAGTTTATGGAAACGTCTGTTTAAAGTGCAGAGGATTTGTCAGACCCGTGGTGTCATTCAGGACCTGGTTAAAAATGCGTTTACACGACCAATCCTAAGTTGCATAAGCCGTGATTGACGCTGTTCTTGTCAAAATAGATATGCGATCTCAAGATCAATCGATGCACTGCCCTGGGTGCTTGGTAATCCCGTAATAGTTTTGGTTTTGTGTATGTGCAAACAACGTTAGCTGGACAATCAGCCTGCTTGCCTTGCACATTATGGGTCATGTACGATTATGTTTATCCGCTGCAGAACCGGACGCCAGATTGTGGCCACAGTCATACCATTCGTTGATATTTCAACTGCTTCAGCATGAAATCGCTCCGTATAACATTTTACCTCCGTTTCAGCTTCTAGGTAATAAATATTCACGTGATGGCCTGTGTCCAGAACGTGTTAAGCTAAGGCTACATTCCCGATCAGTGCTTGATGTTCATTGGAATTGCGTGTTGCTTTCTGAATCACATTTTGCACTCGTTTATCCTGAGAGTTAAGCTATCTAGATGTTCTCCGATATAAACTTCGAGACAAATCTTGCCGTTGATTTTATACATACAGTTCATCGAATAGTCTTAAGGTGCCTGATCCTTGAGATACATTAATAAAGAGCGGTGAGTTCTGGTTCTTGTATAAGTTATACGTACTACATAGAGCCTTTGAATCGACCGTGCTCAGCCCTTTTGTTTTTGAAACATTTTAGCATGTTTTAGCACTCTTTAAATGCTTGAAAAATTAGCAATTTGCTGCACCGCTCAGAAAAATGCGAAAGAAAAATGGTACCTGAGGATTTTAAAAATCGTGCAGCTTGAAATTTCGTCAACTTCGATCACAACGTTTGATGCCGCTGTAGACGAACCCGAAGCTGTTTTGGATTTGAATGTGACTGGCAATCTCAAATTTTCCAAATAAACTTTAACGTTACTCTCATATCCGTTATTACAATTTTGGATGGTTAATCTAATCTGATTTGATGAAAATTCGTTTTAACGAATAAAACATTTTCCTTCTTCTTCTTCTTAATCACCAGCACTGTTCAAGTTTCCTCTTATTCTTCAGGACGCATCTTTGACACAAGATGTTGGAACCTTTATTCACCATGCCTTCTTCGTTCCCTGTGATGGGTATTTTTCCGGTTGAAGTAATATTTGATTAAGTTGTTGGAGTAACCATGATCTGTTAGTCGACGCCAGGTTTTGCCCGTAGCTTTGTTACACAAGTGTTGAGCTTTGTAGAATTGCGATTGCGAAACAGATTTCTAAACCATTTCTGGATGCCCCGAGGTGTAACGCCGCATTCATGTCAATTGGGTGATGACTGTCCTCAGTTCATATCGTAGAGTCGTTATTTCGTGTGAGACAGGCCAAGAACGAAAATATCCCTTGTCCTGACGGAGCTTCTGTGCCAGAAGCACAATGTTACCAAAAACTGCTCTAATTAATTCATAGTAATCGTTCCTCTCGTGAATACCGGATGACGTTATCAAGTTATTATAATGTGTTATGTACTGGACTACCGTTTGGACATATCTTGTTTTCCTATTAAGTGCGCTTCCCTGGACACAAGTCCAAAGCGATTAACATCAGAGTAGTCGACGCTGCACATTTGATCCTTTGTAGTCGGCACGAAATTAGATCAACGCGGATTAGCGATAGTTCGCAGCCATCAAACTGAGCTAAACGTACATCAAGATACTCGATTTTACTAAAAATTGTATCGGTATATCTGAAGGATGGCTCTTCCAATTGTACAACTTTCCCCGTATACGATATAATGTTATACGTTAACCAAAATTTAAATGACCAACGTGATAGAGTTACTTTACTTTACTTTTGTGCGACTACTCCTCCTGGAGGATGAGTCGGCTTCATTGACATCACGGATTGCAGCCGCCCACGCTCGGCGGTTAGAAGCGAGATCCGCGCAGATTTTAAGCCAGGTCCAGTCCCACGTGCACCATCCGTAAACCGATCGTAGTCCAAGCAGCTCCACGTCCGATCTCACGGTGGCGAGCCAAGTCTTCACTTGTCCTCCGCTACGACAATGCCAATCTGCACAGGGTGTCGGCGATAGTGTCACCCTGGTTAGTTCAGCGTCCGAGCGTCTCAGGAGGTGGCCGAACCATCTCAGTCGTTGTTGTCGTAATATCGAACTCAGGCGAGGGATATCAAAACAACGGTAGCGAACCTCGTCGTTCGTTACTCGCTCATCCTATCGAACATTGAGGATGCGTTGGAGACACCAGTGGTCGAAAACCTATAGTTTTCGCATATCCTCCACCCGCACAGGCCACGTCTCGCATCCATAAGTGAGAACTGGTCGAATCGCCGCTCTGTAAACGCGCAGCTTTGTACGTCGGCTGATTTCTCTACGGCTAAATAGAACCCAACGCAGTCGCGAAAACGCCGTGCGCGCAGCTTGTACACAACTTGATAGAGTTCCTGGAAATGTAGTCGTGACTGGTGATTGAGATGCACAAAATGGGTCATCCCATTCGGCAAACAATAGAATTTCGGGCAGATTGTGATTACGACAGCGGTTGATTAACCTAATTCCAGCGTAAGTAGCAATTGCTTACATGAGGCACTCGAATGACGGCAGCTATAACGCAGGTTGATCAGAGTTGGTGGTGATGATCTGAAACAACTAGTATCTTAACGATGTTGTTTTTCATCGTTAATCTCTTCTACTAATTTTCTTCAAATTGTTTTATTGTGAAATACGAATATGTATTCCAGGGCGTTTAAATCCCATTGGAATCACAAACTTCAACCGGCCGTTTGCTTTCATCAAGTGGAGACAATAAGATTACGATTAATGAACCTTGAATCAAAGTTACACTTGAATGCCGTTGTTCATCGTATTGACACAACAAACCTAAGGGTGACTTAACCACACTGCAAAGTTAACCGATCAACTTATTAGAAATGACGAGCTCTGAAGTGCACTCTCTACCAGCCTTATATTTGTTTATTTATCTTTATCTTCACAATTTGAGCATATCAGTGCACTGATCAACGCCAAATATCCAGGCATGTACTACCAAAGGTCAAACACACAAAATGCACTTGACAGTTTTGTGCGTATGGTTCCCTCAACTTGACTGATCACGTACGCGGTTCGTGTTTGGTAACGGGGTCAAGGTCACACACATAGTTGGTGTGTGAATCAACCTTGGTATTGATCTTGCGGAAGTGCGTACGTGTTAGTTCGCGCAGACAAACTGGAGGACAATGAAAAATCAAGCCGTAGTTTTAGCAATACGAAACTTTCCTATAGGTACAATTATTCAGCTACTAGCAAAACTACGTGGAAATATCTAGTGCTAACCTCTACACTAAAGACAAATAACAGACATTAAGGATTCAAGGATTTGTGGTTAAAAATTGACACTTGGAAACACTGTATGATTACGATATGAATAAAAAATGTGAAAAATAATAATGTTTTGTGGTGCTCACATCCCCATCCCTTGCACACCACTACCGGTTTCTGGCTGTTTGCCGTCATCCGGTGGAGACAATAAGATCAGGTTCAGTGAATAAGAGTATCGGTGACGAGAAAGATGAGTTTGTTATGTAGCTGTTTGTTATGTGGAAACTCGCGTTAAAAGATGTTAAAACTGTTCTCGCAGGTGGTTTGGCGTACGTCATAATCACTTTCGGTGGGAGCAGTTTGGAGAGGCTTAACCACTGTATTCTTCTCTCGAACGTTGGTTTCTATTAACCATCGACAAGCTTGGCTGCACGATGTTGTTAGACTATAAGTGTCTAATGTATTTTGGTTCTCACACCACATATGAGGTAGATTACCGCGTCTCCAGGACTGACTCAATATGGCTGACCCCAACCACGCGACAATGAACAAGCGGTCACCTGATTGGTATTGTTAACGATGTTCCATGAATTATCTATCGCTTGCTGTCATGCTTGTCATTCATACCGTGCTTCATTGCCAAAAACGCTAGACCAGTATCTATTAGGATACAATCTATAGGCTTTATCGTCCATGAATGAGCTTTGGGGTGTATACCATTGACCGCAATGGATCACTTCATGACATAACTCGTACCAAAGGTCAGTGGGCGTCTGCCAATCGGCTGGCAAAATCACCATTGTCCAGGTGTAAAACCCCGGCAACGCGTCATCATCTGACAGACGCATGCACCCACACACCGCCAACAGCATCAGAGTGATTTCACTTTGCTCGAGCGATGATCGGAAATCATTCTGCTGCGGTCCACACCTACCAAGAAACCCCACAGGGGACTGATTCGTGAGACTGAGAGGCTTCATGCTGGCTATTGTTATCCTTATTGACTGGACATCTGGATGGAGAAAACGTTAGTGGAATTGTTCGTTTGATGTTATCGCGTAACCAGGTGATAACGATTATCGCCTGTCAGTGAAACGAAAGCGTCTAAAGGGTACATCGTCTGGTTAAATGCGATAGACGCGACGAAGATAGGTAGGTAGGTTGGAGGGTAATCAAGAGAAAAATAAAATTTTAATATGACGTAAATGTTGGAGAAGTATCGAAAACGTTCATGAAAACCACGTGGTGTCTCATGTATGGTATTTGAATATAATGAAAGTAATGCTACGATTTTCGTAACTTTTATACACGTCACCATTGCAATAAATCATGTTTTAGGATGAAAATGATGCCAATTACAAGGAGACGAGTTTTCAATGTGTAAGACTTTACCCCTTTACCCCTCGTTCAGTACGAATCCCAGGTGGTGTGTGCGACTTCTTTTGAATATTCCGCGTAAATACGATGAACGAGAATGATGAAAATGTACCTAGTTTATGTGCTATTCTCCATTCCCATGATGTTGAATATGCTTGGAAACCATATGCCATTTTGAAAGATCATTACCATTGATAATCGCCATTGATTCTGATCACATAATAAATCATGATACGCATTGTAACATCGTGATAGTATGTGCATATCGGTTTTTCGAGTCATGGTCAACTTTTCATTTTCCCAATCTCGAAGGCTTTTTCCAATTTATCGAGAGTTGAGTATAAATATACAGGACCTACAAGGCGGGAGCATCCTTGAATTCTGAACTGGATGTGTTTCATTGGAGCTTCAGGTGAGTTCCTCGATGACAAACGGACTCCTCACGCTACTCATCGCTATTTTCAATCACTTAGATGTAGTACTTTTACTTTACTTTTGTGCGACTATCTTCACTTGGAGGAGGAGTCGGCTTCAACGAAGAGTCTTGGGAATTTTGGTACAAAGCGGCGTCCCCAGCACCACTCGGCGTTTGTTCGAGTCAGGTTATCTAGCCTTTGCACAACCAAGTGCGACCTGCAACGCAGCAGGGAGTTGCCAGAAAGAGGTGGTGTGCATCAACTAACCGTCTACGAGACTCTGCTCTAGATTTTTACTCTGGGCTTTCACCCGAAGTCTTTCACGCGATCGGATATCCCGCGAGGCTGCGGAGGTTTAAAATCAGGGGTTTCCTTCCCTTAGATGAAATGCTCTCCCCGGCTAACGAGCTCCATCTGCCCGAAGCAAACTGGTTTTTAGGCGCCAGTCACTCGACCTCGCCGCCAGGCTCGGGGAGCCACTCGTGCAGGCCAGCAGCTGGACTCGAAGTAGTAGCAAAGATAGTTACTTATATTGTAATGTAATAAAATTAAACGAGTGTTACTTACTCACAAATCACGGTTAACAAAGTACGGTTTTTAGTGGCCTTTTGAATGTCAGCTAGCGCTATGACATTTAGTAAGAGATAAATAACCAAGTGTTGCAGAGGTATCGATCTTTCAATGTTCGGTCGCTTTACTAACACTTCTAAAACTACATTGACAGTTTATCATACCTGACACTTAAATCTTCACCGATCAATGTCATTTGTTTTGTGTGCATCCTTTATTTGCAAACAGGTTTCAGCTAAGTAGATGTGCAAACTATTCGTAAAAGTCGCCAAATAAAAAAAGTCACACTCATGACCACATATCATTCAACCTTTTGATAGCCGACCTACACAGTGAATCCAAGTCAAAGAAACGCAAATGACCTTCACTCACACCCCATAACGGGTTTCTGGCTGTTTGCCGTCCTCGTGCGGAGTCATTAGTAGTCTTGGAACAGTGGTAAATTGGTAACCAAAGTTATATTCTGAAGCTAGTGTTAATCAGGTAAACACACCAAAACTTTGGGCACCCAATACCTACATGATATCTAAGTCAGCCGATAAAACCTACGGAATTGCTATTCACGAAGAGGTTTAATTTTGTGCTTGCATACTCGTTGCATAGCAGTTACTATTCCATCCATTATGACAAGCAAGTTCGGTAAACTTACAGGGTACACACAAATTTGCTGTGCGGAAAATGAATGAGGCGACAGTTGAATGGTGATTTCATTTAGCAAGCGGCTTCAAATCCAGACTTGAGCGCATGCGGATCCCGATCCTACTATCCCTTCCTGGTGAGTGCAAACAGCACGAAACCGGTCGTGGGGTGTGTATGTGTGTGATGGAAGTGCATGCAAATGAATATTTTGGTTGAGGATTACCCATTATAATGATTTAAAAACTTTCTTAGTCATGGTTCTTTTTAAAGTCAGATCATCTAGGTCGCATAAAACTGGCTACATCTTAAATGATCAAATGAATTTTGAGACAAGGCGTTTAGTTAGTGTCTAATTAGCCTGGATGGCTAGTAAAAATAATTCATCCTAGGCATGTCGATAAAGGTCAAAATAGTTCGCGATTAACCTACCCCTTTTGGGTCACGTCGCCCGGAGAATGATTATGTCATTTTGTCTGATGACGTCATCGATGACATCATCGAAATCAAGTGCGACAATTATCAAAGTTCATGGAACACGGGCTAACCAGCCATTTGGTAATTCGTCTGGGTAGATTATAAGAGATCGGTTTGCCATCTTCGTCAATTAAACCATGAGAGCACGAAATGATGGCATCCGCTGGCGCAGTTGAACGGAGTTGACATTACAAATTTACAGCAAATGGAACAACACAGTGTGGAGAGAGACCACATTAGCAGTTATTCTCACGCACTAAATTCAGCCTACGTTCTCCGAGTGGAGCGTAAGCGATGTTACATGAAACAACACCGAACTGTGTTTTGCGACGTAGAGTAAGCATCCGGGTATCCTTCCATTCTACGTTCTTTGCTTCCGTTCTCCTCCACCCGACTCAATGTTATTAAACTTTTCTTTATTCTTGCATTTTTTCCGCGCTTTTTTTCGCATCCACCGTAATTAATCCCGGTCTTATGGATAAGGATTGTCTGCTAATCAAAAGGGGTATTAAGGTTATTTCGAGTTTGTGAGTTCCAACTAAGAATGTGTTTCCCTCACATAATCCATGGCATACCGATGGGTGCAAGCCCAACCTAATGCGGACATGCACTTTTGTTTGAAAAGGTTAGTTATGACAACCCATATTTAAACACAGAAGAGTTTATATTCACTTATTGACACGGTCTAAGATGAATTTGATAAACCCATTGTCAATAGTTCAGCTGAATACATTTTTATTTCCTTTGTAATTTGTATTCGTATCATCCGATCAAACCAAATCCTGTGCATATTGGACAGATGGTCACTTTATCCTCAGTCCAACGAAGGATCAATGAAAGTGGGTTAAACAAACAAACAAACAAACATTAGCATTCAATGTGCATCGAAATCAGCGTGAACAGGATAACGCTGACCTTCATCTAAAACCGAGTTAATGATAAATCACGTGTCGAGGTAGCGACATCTTGAACAAATATCATTATGGCGCAAAACATGAACCATTCTCACACTTGAACGATGAAGATAATCAGGTCCGATGTCCTTGTCTGTGCCCTCATTTCTCCATATTATGCAATTGTATGTTAAATCTAATCGATTATCACAACATCCCGGTTATACAACACACTATTAGTAGTCGAATGTTAAGTTTACAACGGTTGTTCGTGCAAACCGGCCACCACGATTGGTGTCTGGCTTCGGTGCGAACGAACACCACGCTTCCTCCCTCATGTTCACGGTCGACCCGGTAACCACAGTGAAAACTGGACAACGTTTGACCCGGTTCATTCATCTGAACCACTACCCGGACCGTATATAACGGTGACTAGACAATGACAGGTGTTCACAGGTCGTGTACACGCACCCTCACTCGTGCACGAGATATCTGATCCGATTTGCACGGTGATTTCAAGCATAAATCAAAACAAACTTTAAAAGCCCGCCATTGTCCAGAATTTTGAGCCTAACGTCGTGCTGCTACATGGGACGATGAATACATTAATTGTAAATTGTAAATGTAAATTATTGATCACGTTTTGATCGCTTGACACTGAGTTGACATGGTCACGTTAAGGGTTCACGTGCAGTCCGGGGAACACTAGTGTCGTTTATCCGAAACAATGCCAGATCTGTTTGACTGGAGCTTTCAACAATAAGATGAGGAAGGATCCCGTGTGCATCGAGATAACATAGAATGCATCCTTGGACAATTTGAATGTGTTTTTGAACAACAGCGATTTGGAGAGTGACAATTGTCTGGCATTGAAAACATCAATACACCGGCAACTGGGCGTAAGTGTCGAGGTACCAATAGACCCTGAATGAAATTGTGAATCTGTTTTAACATATCAGTATAAACTGTGCAAACCGATGTATTCACCACTAGTAATGTTTTCATAAGTATCCTGATTTCGGAAGCGTGATGTTTTAGATTATAAAAAGAAGATGAAATCTAGACGGAAAGGACCAAACACGACAAAGCTATACTTGGAAGCCACCATTAATCAAAATGGCGGACGGACGATGCACACAATGCATCTCAATCAGCCGATTAAATCAACGGAAATGGCTATTTGCCGTCATCAAGTGAATCAATGAGTTTTGACACAGTGGATTAGTGGTAAACAAAAGGTATACTTGAATGCCACTATTACATAGGGTTCGTACTATGAACCACGGTGTTCAAACACATAATGATTCCTTGTCAAGCACTCAAGGGGCTCATGGATGACCAAAGTGATGTGTTGCTCACAGCCCCAGCACTTAAACACCACTACCTGTTTCTTGCTGTTTGCCGTCATCAAGTGGAGACAGTAGGATTAGTTTCTGTGAGCCTTGAAACAGTGGATAAGTTGTAAACTAAGTTAAACTTGGAGTCTACTATTCATCAGATTGGCACATTCAACATTTGGATCAACTTGAAACAGTGGATAAGTTGTAAACTAAGTTAAACTTGGAGTCTACTATTCATCAGATTGGCACATTCAACATTTGGATCAACTACACACACTGTGTATTTAAGTAAACACATCAAATAAATGGAAATGCCCCATTTCCCAGCACTTGCATACTACAATCGGTTGCTGACTGTTTGACTTCATCAAGCGGGGACAGTAAGATGAGTCCCCATGATTCATGAGTTCTGAAACAGTGGTAAAGCAGTAAACAAAATATAATGATACGCAGATTCGTATAGCCTAGTTTAACTTTACTACTTTTCAACTGTTTTATGATTCATACTGTCTACACGTGATGACTTCATACCACCAGAAAGCGGTGATGCTGTGTAAGTTAATTAGATATGAACTCTACTAAAACCGTTTACCATATACGTTGCTCTTAGCAGAATATAAGTCGTCGAAACTCGATCGGAACTCACTTTCATCCACAACGCATCTAGATTGAAGCACTCCGCTTGAGGTAATCAAATGGAAGATAAGTCACCATGTTGGAGTGCGTTCAGGTCTTAGGCCTTCCATCAAAGATCATTATTACATAAAGCTAATGTTACCATTGGAATCTAAAATTGTAAGCAAGCCTACGCTTCATCGATCCCAAACGGAGTTTAACCGTGCCGAACGGTCACTTGCGGTCATCGAGATTGGATATCACTGATAGACCGTTCAATGTTGAATGACTGAACGTGGTCAAGTGATGGAAAGTGTTGTCAGTTGCTTTCGACCTAGTAACACGGTCGATTTTAGTGGTCGAAAGGACAATGGAGGTTATTCAGAGGGGGCTTACCAAGCTTGATGACATCATCAGCGAAACTTATCTTCCTCTAGCCTGATGACAAAATGTCCCACTAAAGGACATCGTCAGCTTCATTTCGCGCGAATTGAACTGGCGACGACAATATCCTCTAGCTTGGTGAAGAAACATGCTACCGATACAATGCCAGCTTATTGATTACAGAACATTCAACATCCAACCCCTGAGCTACAAATATCCACTTCAAGTTCCAGCTAAAATTATGCAAGCTCAAACATCCGTTGCACAACATCTACACTCGGAGAAATGAATCACCTATTTTGTTGCTGAACACGGGAACAAACCTTCAACTTCCATGACTGTATCAAATAATCATGATACACTAGCTGGTTTCTCGATTTACCCTCAAAATAAAGCCACCTGAACGTTCACCAACGATTGAATATTGTTGTATACAAAAGATTCACAACCTTGTTTTCTTTCGCTTCACAGTGAAAGGCGAACTTCAGGTCACGGAATCTCATGTTCTTAGTGGTTTGGGGGGTTCTCCACTTGCTTCACTTGTCGATCGTGGCGCGTCACCAACCGCATGAAAATGTCTCTTAGTAGCAAACGTCAAAACATGTTCAACGCCATGTACAACAAAGAAGAGAGGTTGAGTCCGGGGCATTCACAATTTGCTGTCTTGACTCTCGCTTTGGCCTTTCATTTGCTATGGGAATTACGATGATTTTGAACTACTGATTAATATTATGCAAGCTGAGTATTCCCGGCAATTTCACTGGTCTGAGTCTTACGTCACGTGACGCTAGGAAACCGGAAAACGACTACGATCTGTGTAGACACCTGAAATACCGGAACGAATTTTCAAGCACAGTACTTGAGCTAATACTCTCTTGAGCACTATCAATACCCGCAAAAATGCACGCGCTCTGACTGCGTTAGAATATGCCAATTGTAGAAATGATTGGTCTAAATAGTTTAACAGCTCCCAAATGCGATGTAACAGCCGAGGTTGCATGAATTACCTCATTAGCTGAATTTTCGTTCATCTCTGCATAGACGAACCAAAGATGACGCGATCACATCACATGGAGGATGACAAACTAACCAACCACTGGAACTTGTTCTTTGTTCGAATACGTTGTACGACGCTGACAGATAAATCCCGACGTGCACTGATCGCTTAACTGGCTGGCATCACCTTGTTCACGATGACACTCGCATAGCTGTGGAAATATCATCATCATCATCATCAAAGACAGCATTACACCGGTAGCACGTACCTAATGCTTAACTGCCATACAACCATGAAAAAGTAAAATCCTAAAAGATGGGTTAGGGTGGAACTTAAATTGCTACGGCTTCTATGGAAGAGTAAGCACATACGAACTGGGAAGAGGGGCCTACAACTCGAATGGAACATGCATTCAAACAAGTTTCGTGAACGACTAGAGCGGCATCAGCATGGCAGCTTCCTTGCGGCTTTTACAGTCATGCATCATAACAAGCTTCTCTCGACACTTCGCTTGACAACATACAAGGTTAAGCAAACAGATGCTTAGTGCAGAATCGCCATTGAATACGGTTTCGGGACATATACTGAAGCGTAACTAACCATTGCGTTATCTGATCGCGGGGACACCACCCTTGAAGACGCGCTGTGCCGACTTTGGAAAGGTTACTAGTAAGGGTTTTTAACTGCCTATGCCATGTGACGGTTTAGCCATCCTGAAATTAACGCTAATCAGGATGTGGCGTCGCGAAAAGAATTCGTTTCGGAAGTCGGTGGTCCGGCATCCGTAAAACGTGACCCAACCAGCGTAACCAATGCAGGTTGATTTGCTTCTTTATATCACCATTCCTACCGAACAACTTATTTCGGAGAGCATCGGTGCGTATGCGAATTTCACCCAAAATCGAGAACCCCTAACGCCACCGACCATTCTAACCTAAACATTTTGCTACCATGATTTAGGCTAAGGGCATATCTAGTCTAGCACTCAACATTGACTTATGGACCCAGATAAGTTTGAGATAAAGTTACATAACAGATCACCGAAGAGCCACCCAATGGAGAACACATTGTAGTATTATTAATATTATTGATAAGTGTATAAAATGATACAAAACGTGTACTGTAATCTAAAAAAATCACGGTGATTAGAGAAACGAATGTGCACAAATGGTGATTAAAGTTTTGGAATTACAGATGAAATGAAAAATAGTTAACACGAGAAAATAAATCCTTCAAGTATCTAGGGTACTTTAAAACGGACCGTTCATTGTGGCAATAGTGACGGTGTGCAGGAAAAAGCAGTGGACCCCGAATGGGCAACAACCATTCAAAAAGTAATTTCGGCAGACACGAGTACGATATTTCGGATGAAATTGCGGATGGCGAAGTTCAGCGACACCATGAGCGTATTGGCAATCGTCACCAAGTGGGCATGAACGAAACTTTTTGTAATGCAAACATGGTTGTGTTTTGTAACGCGCATTGTAGATTGCGTTTTCTCGACACACGGGCCGTTTTTTCACCGCGGTTGAAGTGCTTGAGAACGAGGGTTGCTGGGGTGGGATAATACTGTTGTGATATTCACAAACATCAAACTTGCGCCCAAGCAGTGGTCTTCCTTTCGGATAAATTGCATTGTCGCCGAAGACCTGACGCATCGATTGATTGTAGGCGTTGTCGCATTCCACGCCAGAGTCGGGACTCAACGAACGGCTAGAGAAGTAGTTTCCAAGCGAAGAATTTGGCGATGGGGTTCTAGGCATTTGGGACAAATTGAGATTATTCTTCAATTGGGTTATCAACATTTGCTCGTTCTCGTTTTCGGATAAAGCGACTTTCACGACGTCACAAATCAACCGAGTGATGCTATCGGATTCCGTGAGCAGATCCATGCAACCCACAAAACTCATACGAAAAATTGTGTGTACGCTGATCGGCCATCAATATTTATAGTGTGCGCAACTCGATCTTCGCTTGCTGATTGGTCCTATCGTGGGTGATCAGCTGATCGGTTCATTGACGGGACACGCGTGACGTTTATGTGACTACCTTGAAGCTAATTGGTCAATTAATCGCAACGTTCAAAATGATTGGATAGATTATCACATGATGTGAGGTCAACGCGCATGCAACGCTTGGGCCGACGGAAAAGTGTGACCGACGTACGTTAAAGTGCAAGGGAACTTTGCGATCGATTCAACAAGTAATTTAATTAAATCTAAGGGCTATTATAAGTTTATGCTTCGCTTTATTCCTCGTTCCTCATGATTGCGTCAATTGATTTCATGATGCTTAGTTAATTTACATTCTAAATCAATGGCTTAACTGAACGGAAAAATAGATTCTGGGAGTTAGTATCAATCAGTCTACTTTACACGGCACCAATGCAAATCTAGTCGTCGCGTATTAGCTTTATGAGGGTCAAAGTTGGCCTTATAATACCTGAAATTTATTAGTTCTGCTTACTCAGCATGATTGTAACTGGTTTGTAATATAAAATGCCTCCTATTGTTCGTGTAACGTTGACCTGCAGTCCGCTTTCGGTCTAACAGCTTGAAAGAACCATGCAACTAAAAAAATGTTATTGATTACAAACCAACAATAGAGTTTGGCAAATTTATTAAACATCTAGAAATCACATGGTGAATAATGCTCAGGCATTTGCTTTTTCTCTCTTTGCTGTTTCGGTGCAAAGTCTATAATTCGGCACTTTCTGCCAGCAACAGTCGAACCTACTTCAACCACTACCATGTACCCTCTTCATGGTATACTTGTTGGCAGATCGTCTGTAAAGACTTGTGTAATAATAATAATATAATCTCTACAATAATTATCACACGTAGCTGTCCACTATTTGAAAGGGAGTGTCACTTTGTGTTTTTTTTGCTTCACCTAAACATGTTTCCACTGTGAATAACGAAACTGTCTGTAAAAATCTAATATCAGTTGTTTTAGCCATTCTTTGGATCGTCAGTGTTTAAACGAGAGAGGCTGCAATTTGATAGTATGGTCGAAAGTGAGAGAAATGAGTTGAAGAAGTTGAATTCCCCCTGTCCGCACCAGTAACCGCACGCTTCGCCATGGCAACAAGTTTTTGTTATCTGCTCCGAAGATTGATAAGCGTTTTAGTCATTTGTGACGTAAGAATCAAGTGTGGGGGGGCCTAGAAATGCAGGGGGTGTGAGCACTCCTAAAACTGATTATTTGTGTAAGAAAACCGTGATTAATAATTGTTTGCTTATGGTATGGTTGCTAAGCTGCAACATTCGTTATTTAACCTGCGGTGAATTTTCTTAGTGTGCATTCTCTATTAACCCGAGAGTGAAGAATGCTTTCAAATTTCGGGATTGCTACTACGAGACCTAAAATTAATCAAAGGAAACACGGAATAGCGTCAAATTTCTCAGAGTTTAAACATAGCTTGTGAAACTGAGCTCATTGTTCAACCAAACAAATCTTATTCCACAAAACCTCACGATATGCCAATTGATGTATCAATAACGATAGATGACAGTTTAAATTTACCCATGAGATTGCATAGTAGGCGAAAAAGATGGAAAAGTTGCATACGGAGATTATGCATCCCATTGATTGAAAACGGAACGTTTTGATAGGTTGATAGGTCCATCGAGCACCTACAAATGAACCCTAGGTTAATCGGGATAACCTACTCGCACAATGTATCTAGGTCAACTGATAAAATCGATAAAATTGGCATCTTTGGGGAATGCTAATACCTCTTGTATCTACACTACACAAACGCATTCTGCTATCTCTTCGTCACCAGACAGCAGTTGGCGGTTATTAAATTTAAAGATAATCCCAATCGGGCGAATAACCTTGAACATTTTCACGTCTCTGAAGGCAGGCATCATCATGACTGACGAATGCAGGACACCTTGCATCATCTGCAAGCATGTAGCTTAAAATGACACTTGAAATGCTTATTCATCGATTAGGATCAGGAAACGGGTAGAGGGAAGTACATGATTCTATCAAACTCATATAGATGCCGATGCGACAAAGCTGAAATTTTCGACACGAGTATGAAAGGTGTATCAGTTAGAGAACTAGTTTAGCATGCATAACTCTTATCCGATACCCTTTAGGACGCAAGCTTAGAGCCCAATGTTAGGAGTATGAATGTCTTGTTTTACTTCTTGTTAGCAAGTATAAATAGAAACCTCTTTCCAGTGCACTTCATCTAGATTCTCAGATACCAGAGAAGATTTGCATCAGGATCACCACGTGATAAACTTATGTGGATCCACACTTAGTAGTGCTTACTGAAATGGGAGGCTGTACTGTTGATCCTGGATGAAGCTTGTCAAAGATTACGTTTCTAATAACTTGAATACATGGCCGTATTTATTGAGAAATCCTCGTTTAGTTCTGAATCGCCCCGTGATATCACGTGTCACGTTTGATTATCAATTAATAGCTCTAATGATTATTTCAAAGATGAGCGGCCTTAGACTCATTTACTCTAAGATGATGATGATGACTCTAAGAGAAAAAGTAGATGGTGCCAAACGGCATATTTCAATTTCAAGGAATAAGCTTTAGCGATTGAGAGAACTGACTTAATCGATCCATCTTAGTTCATCGTCCAACGCGTGTTCCACAAAACGAGTTTTGATTTCTTTGAGTATCCCAATAGATCGGTGTCCAAAACCACTGTTGGCCGCCAGAATTCTGTATGGTTGTTCTAGGTGGGCTTAATTCGTGTGCTGAAAAGAGCATTCATTTGTGCTTTGTAACAAAGCGAATGATTTTATTCAAGACAGAGTAACCGAGGTACTATTATTTATGTATTGTTGCGTGTAAGGTAGCTAGCTACTTCTAGTCTTGATAACAATTGATTTACAAGAGATGGCGCACGTGGGACCGGACCTGGCTTAAAATCTGCGCGGATCTCGCTTCTAACCGCCGAGCGTGGGTGGCTGCAATCCATGACGTCATCGAAGCCGACTCATCCTCCAGGAGGAGATTGTCGCACAAAAGTAAAAAGTAAAGATGTGGTACATGTGATAATTACGAGAGGTGGTCACACGGCAATTACGTTGTACATCCAAATCTCGATGACATTCGATTCAACATGAATCTAGTCTACCTCTGTTCATTTCCTTTCTAGCTGTTGATTCAGTTACCATTCGCATCTCACTATGCATCTCCGATTTCCACAGCACAACAGAACTACAATCGATCAAAACGTATACTACGAACATGGGAACGAACAAGACAAAAATCTTACTTCTGGATCGCATATATTAAAGCGCTTCTAAGCTGGTCATTGGACTCGAAAATACGCCATTCGCCGGGCGACTCAGACGACTGGAGCTGAGGACATTTAAACAAAGAAGAATGAGAGGTGATCTCATCCTCGCATACAAAATACTCACTACTGTTTCCCACCCCCTGGATATATTATTCCACCTTCGAACTTCCAGCAACAGCCGTGGCCATGGTTGCAAGTTGGAAATACCACATTCCAAACGGAACTGCCGCAGGTATTTTTATTCGGTACGTGTGTGCTTTGTTTGGAATTCCCTACCTTCCGATTTGGCAGGCTCAATTAGTTTATCTATATTCAAATCGAAACTGGACGATTATATTATAAATATTATATTATATTATTATAAATCTTGAATCTTGAATATTGTTTAGGAAAATCTCGTATCCAAAACAAAGTCCTCGGCCTACTTGCGCCTTTTGCTACTTTGATCTGATTTATGAGTCTATTATTCACCAAACGATTCCATTCGAACCCTCTTTGACCAGCCTTGGCAAATTGCCCATCAAAGAGCGAATGTTAAAACTAAATCTACATGATTTTACCAAACGACGGATACGGAGTGACCTCCTGTTGGCATTCGAAATCTTGCATACTGAGAACCATCCCCATAAACACTTGCTAAAGCCCAAGGGCCCCTTACTCGAACACGAAATGATTCAAAGGCTTTAAGCATTCCGCATTCTCGATTGGATGTTCGTCGAAATTGTTTCTCGGTAAGAATTTGTTTCACTTGGAACTTTTCGCCTGGAGTGATCACACGCCCGGAATCTGTTGCGGTTTTCGTATCCAAACTGGATGAGTAAATGAAGAACCATGCGGTGTATGACTGTCCAAATTGATTTTTGAGAGATATTGTAATTTTACTCCATATATCTGTCATCCTATGGTGCTTGTTAAGCTTACTGCTTTTTCTACCATAAAACTTTCTGAGTTCTGAGCTGGCGTTCTTCATCTTATCCTCATTCCGACAACATGATCAATTTAGCTGCTATCATTTAACTTATCTGAAGATTTGATACTTGTGGGTTGAAGCATATAGTCGCCGGGATTCTAGCCGTTTACTGTTGATGTATTGGTGTTCAAGAGCTCGTAATTGGCACTCTTCGCTGCGCCTTTACAATATGGGCTCACCCACCGGACGGTATAGAATTTTATTACCATTCTCCGAGTCTTGAAGTTACCAACTATTCAAGATTCACGGATTTATGGTCACTAAAATCAAATAGATTCACAATTACCATAACATAGTAAATATTCGTTCATGAAAAAGGAATAAACAAATAATTATGTAAAGTCACATATAGTCCAGATGAATACTTATCATGAGTCAATATCCAGGTGTCGTTAAATCGTTATGCAACTAATAATTGTCCAAATTTCGAATGAACGTTTCGACGCTAGGAGCCGTAAAACTAGTTTCGGGGAGGGCATCCCAAAGGAAAAAGGTACGTACAGAATAAAAATATCCGCGACAGCTAATACGGAAATGGGGAATTTGTAGTGTCACTGAATGGCTCTGTGTATGTTGTGACTCATGGTATTTTAATAAATATTTTAAAGGCTGATGCGGGGTATGTATGTATGTTGTATGTAAGTATCAACTCACTCCGAAGTCTTCTTTGAAGGGGTGGGGAGTCTCTGGTTTGCAATCGTTACTTTCCTGTAACCACTTACGAGTTTGGTTGCACAGTCGTATATTTTATCAAGCAATAGTATATCAATATTTAAACACGGAGTCCAAGCTTGCGATGCATGCTCCATGGTTGGAATTAGGTAAACATTAATGGTGGTGGGCAACATTTCGGGTGAAATTGTTCTGAAAATCCGTCGCAGCATACCAAGAAGCTTGGGCGCACGCTTGTCCATGACCTCATAATGCAAGCTGTTCTTTAGGCTGTCGCATACCCAGACTCCAAGAGCCCTTTCCGACTTGGTCCAGCTCAAGTTCGTTTGCCCTGGTATGTTAGGGGAATTAGACTTTATTGCAAAAGCTTTGAGAATTTCTTGACCCTGGTAAGATGATCACCTTGTTAACTCATCAATTCAATGCTCAAGACCCCAAATCCTAACATGCCCAAATCCTGATACGATGCTCGAATTACGCGTAATCCAAATATTTTATCTCGCCAAATGCTCACTCAAATTCAACCACGGACTCCAGTGAAGACACTGAAAATTATATAATATGGTGCTCATATCCTTTCCACTTATACACACCACAACCGGTTTCTGGCTGTTTGCCGTCCTCAATTAAATACAGTAAGATCAAGTTCAGTGAGTCTTGAAACAAAAGGTATACTTGTATGTCTTTGTTGGATAGGGTTCTTTTAAAGAACGACGATGTTCAAATACAGAATCACAAAGTTATACCTGGCTAAGCGCCTCGAGCACCCTTTTTAATCGTTCCATCCAATTCTAACTTTGTTCACTCGAAAACTCCTTCGCCAAGACACATTTCGGTTGCTGTATATTACCAACACGATGCATCACACTAAATTCATCGATTTTAATCCGAAATCTTCGAATATCCCAGTCGCATATTCCGCCCCGTTTCCGTTTCCATCATTTAATTCCACGTATAATTGGCCCAAATTTTTCAAACCCTTAATTACCCGGCGTTGCAAACGTTGCCGGTTGAACAATGATGGGCTGGCAAGACTTCGGGAAGCACCTTGACGAATGAATGCGTCTCAGTGATCGCTCAATTGCCCCATGCCTAAAGGTGTGTGTGTGAACGTAACAGCTGACTAAACTGTCTTGGGTTCCTGCCGCGTCTTGAAGGGAGCAACTTTGTAGTTGACAATTGTTCCCCTGGCACTTGAACTCCACGTAATCAAGTACCGTTAATTGACACGTGCATATTGGGAACCACCTACAGTTGAGGATGTTGAGGATTTGAATTCTTTTCGCGAACAATTATGTTCGAATCGATCACAATGGGAGAGTTGAAATAGCAAACGCGACACGTGAACATGTCCAAAACGTTGTGATGAAATGTTGGTGTTTCATGCGATTTGAATACTAATCTACTGACCTCATGATCCAAAGCTATTTGAACGGTAAACTAAGTTAGACTTTAATGCCACTGTTACATAGGGTTCGTACAACGAACCACGATTTTCAAACACATGAATCACAAAGTGATTCTTGGTCAAGCACTCTAGGCGCTTATGGATGACCAAAGTAATGTGTTGCTCACATCCCCCGCACTTACACACCACTACCGGTTTCTGGTTGTTTGCCGTCACTAAGTGGATACAGTAAGATTGGGTTCAGTGAGCCTTGAAACAGTGGATCAGTGGTTAACAAAGTTAAACTTGAAGTCCACTTGAATGAACGTTATTCGTCTACACAATATTCTGGCCACCCTGATACGGAATTCGGAAAAACAAGTTCGATGTAGGGTTTGCCGAAGCAGAACGATATCATGTGTGTGTGTGTGTGTTTGTGACGATGCAGTTTACAATATATAATATATCCGATAAACATGGCTGTTATCGTCGGTAAATCTGTTGCCAGAAAATTACGAGTGTGCTTCCATTCTGCACAAGACAAATCTGCCGAAGCCGGGATAATATTGCTTTGAAAAGATATCTTTCTTTAAGACTGTCTGTATCGTAGAGCTTCAAACCATGTCGACGGTGTTGAATGTATAACATTTTTCGAGTAGCCCAGACGATTATACCTGAGGAATCCTATACAAAAAGTGTGAGAAATAGGCTTATTTTATCATAAAACGTCGTTAATACTGTTTCTAAACCCCAGGAAAATTATTTTGAAATTGAACGACCAGCAATATTACTGGTCATGGTTGACTGCTGGGCGCAAAGCAATCGTTCGAATCAACGGGGTTCGTTCAAGAGTCATTGATGCCTTTAGAGGCGTAGTGCAAGGTTCCGTCCTCGAACCAGTACTTTTCTTAGTTTAATTCAGTTCAATTCAATTCAATTCAATGGTCTAAAAGCACATAAACCACAGAATAATACGTGAATCACGAATAACATAGGTAGTAAAAACGGGGTTTTTATTTACTGAGCACTTCAGGAATCATGTAAAAATCCATAGTTCAGAAATTGTTTTCAACCGGTTGGATGGCACATGAAAATCCATGAGGTAAAGATGTATAGTTTGCTTTGATGCATGGGTTCAAAGCTTTTATGGTGTAGAATATATAGGTTAAACGCATGGTGATTCTGTTTGCTAATGATAATAAAATTTGGTCGCGGACTGTGTACAGCTAAAAAG
The DNA here is from genome assembly GCA_013407085.1 of Atriophallophorus winterbourni. Classification (NCBI taxonomy): domain Eukaryota; kingdom Metazoa; phylum Platyhelminthes; class Trematoda; order Plagiorchiida; family Microphallidae; genus Atriophallophorus; species Atriophallophorus winterbourni. The sequence continues at coordinate 9,705 of JACCGJ010009356.1, read as the reverse complement.
TGATTCAGATGTTCTCCATGAATTGTCGGTATGGAATAAGGTATCATTAAATTTCCAAAAAATGCATGGCACTGTAAATTGGTAAGCCATTCCAGTACCAATATCACTTTGGGCAGAGGATTTTGAGCTAGACGGAGTCAGTAAAGGATCTTGGAGTCCGAGTATGCGGTAGCCTAAGAACAGCTTGCATTGTGAGGTCATCTACAAGCGTGCTTCCAAGCTGTTTACAGCGAAATTGAACTTACAAATGCCCTATGAATTTTTACCTGATTCCTGAACTGATCAGTAGGCAAACAAATCCCGTTTTTACTACTTATGCGATTCGTAATTCCCATATTATTCTGTGGTTTTGTAAAGCTATATGCCTTTTAGACCATTGAATTGAATTGAATTGAATTCGTGAGCCTAACATTTGATATGCTCTATTCTTTTTTATACTATTATATTTTCTACATTTTCATTCATACTGTCATCCTGTGGTGTTGTATAGTATTAACGTTTCAACCATAAATCCTTGAATCCTGGGCAAAAGATAACTCTCCGGTTGTCTCAGACACGAGACATGTGCAGACTAATTCTTAACATTTTTTACGCATTTGTGTATCTAGACTTCACCACGTGGTTGTTGAAAAGCTAATTACCTGTTCATTCATAAATCTGAAAAGACATCAAAAGTACTGCTTCTGTTGAAACGCGTGTTTGGGAGTTTCACGAAGCCGATTGTTCATCGAATAATTAATACCTACTTGAGGCCCACCATGGAGTATGCGGTTCAGGCTTGGTCACCCTGGTTAAAGAAAGACATCAATCTCTTGCAGCGAATCTATCATCGGACCACGAAGCTCGTGTGCGGCTTAAAGCACAAACAATACGAAGATCGTATTGCAAACCTCAACCTCTTCGACTCTCCTTACCGACGTCTTAGAGGTGATCTGATCCTAATGTTTAACATATTGCATACCCCCAGCCATCCCTTAATACACTATTCACACGACAACCACCAAGAACCAGCCGGAGTCATGAGTACACAGTACTAATTCCCGACTCGCGACTGAACTGTCGAAGATATTTTTATTCTGTACGTGTATGTTTCACTTGGAACTCCCTACCCTCGAATGTTGCACATGCACCCAACTTGGATATATTCAAATCCAGCTTAGACAAATTCCTGTCGACCCATCCGAACATTGAGACTATGTATTCCACAACCTAATAACTTTGAACTCACACATCAAATCATCTCGACCCCATGGACATACATGTGCCATTCCACTGAGTGAAAACAGTTTCTATCATTTGGATTTTTACCTGATTCCCGAACTGTTCAGTAAGCAAACAAATCCCGTTTTTACTGAGATATGTTATTTGTAAATTTCCATATTTTTCTGTGGTTTTTGTAAAGCTATATGCTTTTTAGACCATTAAAATTGAATTGAATTGCATTGAATTGCATTGAAATCTTGCCTGCGAAGAGGGTGGTAGATGGCAGGTTTTACCAACGTGACGAGTCACATCTTTTTTACATTGACGTTTTTACCGCGAGTGTGCCCTTTCTAAATAACGCGTTTCAGAGATCAGCATTCCACAGAGTAGATTTTTCAGAATATGGACATTAATTTTCTTATAAACACGACCTGTCTAGTGTGTGCGACACTGGGTGCTGCGAATCCACAACCTTCATTACGGAAGATAATACGAACCAGTAGGAAAAGCTTGAAAGTTAATCACATGACGAGAAGTCAAACGGACATTTAATCGCTACCAAGTTTCGCTTCCATTAACTGACAACCGTTTCATGGATTCAAGGATTTATGGTTAAAAAGTTTTTATTTTACAACACCACAGGATTACGGTATGAATGAAAATGTGTAAAATACAATAGTATAAAAGAAATGGAAATTATCAAATGTGCGGCTCGGGAATGTGTAATTCCAATTTCGCTTTAAACATTGCCAGGCAAGGAGAGTCCACCATAATTCTACGGTATGTCGCCAGATGTGATGCACGGTAGATTTATTCGAATGTTGGCAAAAATGCTTAAGAAACTCAACGAATTTTAACATATAGCTTTTGCACATTGGATTCATCAATAAACAACGCTAGATGGCTAGCAATGTTTTTAGTTATAAACTTGATAACGAGGTAATATCGTGTAGTAAATTAGCGATGAGTGGTCATCACAAGCTTTAGGAAAATGAGCCAAGGAACAACTCAAGAACAAGGAACCCCGAAGCGACCAACGGCGACCAAGGTGAACAGGCGATAATTCGGGTTTCGAAAGGATCGCATGGGATCCGTTTCGAAATCTTAGGAATGGGACAACAACAGCCGCTATCGAATGATATGCAATTCGTCAGGTTTGGTCGATTTCGGCGTTTGCTGCACTTGTGCAGGAGGAAGGGGTTTGGTATATCTCCTGAAGGCTTGTAATACCAAACACATCTCCACATGATTCTTGCAACATCGGTAAATCATTGTTGTTTGATGACTGTTTTATCAACATATCCCTCTCCGTTATGGGAATCGCACGTGTTATATTACATTAATCTTGAATAGGAAAATGGCAGTAGCCATTCGAATAAACATGACACTCAAAATGAGATTCACAAAGTGAATCCAGGTCAAGCGTTTACGGAAAGTAGTTCGTGGCGCAAAACCTTAAGATTACTGCCAATGTAGTGCTGGGGATGAGAGTAACAAAAGTGATCTTTCAGCTTTAAAGCTTGACCGGAATTAAAACTATGAATTTGTTTAGCATACAATGTTTTGCTGTACATACTCTCCTAAATAACGGTTTTAAAGTTAATTTTCTAAGCTCCAGTGACTCTTAATCTGATGAAGGTAACAGGCTGAGTCCAGTAGTGGGGTTCCCGTACAGCACATCTACTGCGCCAATCAGTCAACCAAGGTCTGGTTGCAAAAATCATCTTCCGCTAGATCTTCCATATTGTACATTTGTTAACCAGCATACAGCTGTTGCGCGTTTAACTGAAACCGGCAAACTGTTCGCCAATTGAACGTAACTGCTGGGTCGGCGTGGCAACACAGACCTAAAAATTCAATTCATTTTGTTGGTTTGCTTTGTTTGCCTGATCACTGTTTCGCAATTCGAAACGATATGGACGTGATTCGAACTGCAAGCGTAGTAATTTATTATTAAGGTCAATCAGCTTCGCTCACAAAAACCAACGATGTTTAGGCATGAACACATTTTAGGTCAAACGTGAGCTGCGTTCAACGCTAGAGCAAAAATAAAACAGGAGCGGTGCTCACTCATTACATGGTTCACGTTATAATGATAAAATTATGACTGTTCTGTTCCCCCTGCTCGATTTTCGGCCTTTTTACGCGCAAAATTCGTTCCTAACCAATAAGACAACGAGAACTTACGTTCCGTGCTGACGTAAAGCCACCGTTGGAAAAGGCTGGCTCGAGAAAAATGGTCAATCTCATTTGCGCAAACACATAGATTTATGAAAGCTCATTTGCATGCATCTCCATCACACACACACACCCCATGACCGGTTTCGTGCTGTTTACACTCATCAGGTAGGGACAGTAGGATCATATATATTTAGTTGAACGCATGCGTGTGAAAAATCGATACTTGCACTCATGTTCAGCACATACCGCACGACCGGTTTCGTGGTGTTTGCAGGTATGGACAGTACGATTAGGATCCACAAGCCTTGAAACAGTGGAAAAATGGTAAACAATACTTGAGCGTGTAAGATAAGCTTGGCATGACCAACCTGTTTAGGACAACACGTATGTAGATTGAGTTAAAACAATAGGCTTGACACAAAAATTAGTGTCAAATGCATGCAACTATGATTTATTTCAATTCTATACAAATATATCCATACCTTTGAACCTCAAGGATGCTGAGCGTTTCTCATTCAACACAGCAGTTATCTCAGAAGCTTTTGCTTCGAACCAGTAGCTCGTTCGAACTTTCTTCGAACCGAACGTGGAAAGTGCGACTCGGCATACGCAGCTGAAAGCTCTTGACATTGACCCCGCGAGCTGGGAAGAACTTTATCTTGACCGCTCACTTTCGCGACATTGTGTAAAGCGTCGACTACAAGCTGGGGAGGAGCAGATACAGCTCTTGGCTGCTGAACGCAGATCACGCCGCCGGCGTGCAAACGATGCAATACAGCCGAGTTATGCTTATCATTGCAAGCGCTGCGGAAGAGATTGTGCCTCCCGAATCTGAATGTTTAGTCATTGAAAAAGCTGTAGAACATGACAATTCATGCAATTGTGATGTACATCCATGGTCGACATCGACCGAAGGAGGCCAACAACAACTACAATATCCAATGCAAGGTACTTGAAAATATTCGAGACCGATCGAGAGTCCATAATCATGAAATTAAATTTTGCAACGAATCGGTTATAGCAAGTTTTTTGTAACGTTTCGCTTCTGAAGCATCGTCAGACCAAGGGTGTCGGTACGAACAGTGTTCAGGTTTAAATGGCATTTTTCTTGACCAATCCTGTGTTCTCTAAGATAAACAGGCGAGATCAAGACAATTGATCACGTCCCATAAATGCTGTGTTAATCCCTAAATTGTTTATTTAGTGTGCAGGTGCGAACAGCGTCCGCGGACGCACTGTGCACATTAGGTGTTATGTTCGTTAATCCTTATCCGCTGCAGAACCGAACTCCAGATTTTTGAGATATCCGCCCCATCCACCTACGTTCACCGCATTCGCCCCAGCCTTTGTTATTTCTACTGCCTCGGCGTGGAGTCTTTCCTCATACGAATCCACACTTGTCTTGATCTCGCTTGTCTAACTTATAGAACTCAGGATCGGTCAAGAAAATGCTATTTAAACCTGAACACTATTCGTACCGACACCTTTAGTCTGACCAAGCTTCTGTGTTCAGAAGTGAATCTTTACTAAAAACTTGCTATAACCGATTCATTGCAAACTTTATTTGCATGATTATATCCAATGGCATTGTGCTGCTCCTTACTGACCATAAATTTGAATAGTGGATATCGAATCTTTGGTGGGTAAAAAATTATGATGCTGTGTACAGGTTAAGTTAACAGAAATATTAACGATCAAATATTTGATGAGTATGTGCAGATTTAGAACTGTTTCAAAAGCGCAGCCCGCATGAATTTTGTTTAAACTCATCGCAGCAAACTTTCGGAGAATCAAATGAAGGCTGAACCACCTCTTTGGATATCATTGATTATCCTTGGAGTGATTGAATTTAAGACAGGATCTTGATCTGGTTACAACTCAATTTCTTTCAAAAACTGTAAAATTATTGCAACAATTCCTAGTTCCGCAATTACGACAATAAAACCACCGACAGTCAAGGCTTACATGACCATCGTGATCGATAACTATGGTCACTTTCTGAAACAACTGTCCCAGAATGCAAAACGCAGCGCAAATCATTTGGCTCTTTTACCTCGTCCGAAATACGTATATTAACCCAGTGCAAGCTTGGGCACCATGGCATAAGAAGGACAACAAGCTTCTTGTGTGGATTCATCACAGAACATCTAAAAACGTTGGCTCGCTCCGCAATCTACCATGTAAGAATCGACTGGTTCATCTTAATTTGGATACACTGCTCACAGACGGGTTTGATTGGATCTAAGCTTAACTTATAAAATAATGAACTCTAAGGCATCTATTTCGCTTCCGGTCAAGCCATACCACACGAACTCACCCACTGGCATTTGATGTTCCACATTATGACCGGAAATGCCGTCGGTTCTTGCTACTTATTGAACTCCCTACCGTCAGATGTTTTAGCATCATCTAGTGCAATGATTTTCAGGAACAAATTGGATATATCTATGCGTAGTAATTCCAACCTACATCCCATTTATATAACATGATCTTTCTCCAAACAAATATTTTTCAATCATACCGAGACAATACATGAAATTTTTTTCTAACTACAACAACACTGTTGATCTTCCTAGTGCCTCAATTTAGTCTGTATATATATATATTTATTGTCCTGATACGAATATCCTGTGGAGTTGTACACCTGCGAGCTTTTTTATACCATAAATTCTTGAATCTTGAATCTTGAAACGAACGAACAACTTGGATTGTTCAAGTTAACCTCACTCAGACGGCCTCAATATGGATGCTTTGTTCTGGTTTATCAATGAACTTGAACTGGGGTTGTTCTCACAGCTGATATTCACGTGTAAATTTAGTCAATATAACATTTAGATAAGTCACGATCGGGATAGTTGGAAAGACGATCCTGATTAGTTGAATGAAACGATTTCGCAATCAATTCGTGTGTAATCACTGAACACATAACTAGGAAAAAACACGTTGATTGTGGGAAAGGGAACGTTAAAATGTTCACCCCTAATCAATCTGTGAAAATCCCAACGTAAAGCGGGAATAAACGTGGTGAAGTTGGAGGGAAGTCAGTAGCGTGAGTTGTCAATATTTAACTTGAATTCATTGGGCGACAAAGAGACGCGATGTCACAATTTACAATGAAACTCAGAATTCAGACATGTTTCAACGTACACAAAATTACGATCTGTAACATCTGCTGGAATTAGCCAAGGAATAGAACAGTTTATCGGTAACGTTTCGCTTCTGAGACAGAATCTTTGTATTGACACACTTGGTTTAACGAAGCTTCTGTGTCAGGAGTAGAACACTATCACCACACTGCTCTGACGGATTCATTATGCAATATGCTGGAGCGTTGCTTTGTTCGCATGTACATTACATTCGCTCCGAGATCACATAAGCTTGCGTAATCATCATAGCGCAAATTAAACAAATCATATATCAATCTTTAATTACTTGATTTTCATGTGTTTTGCTAAGTTATCGAAAATCTGGTTTAACTGTAACAAAAGTAAATTTTAACGTTGTCAAGTTTATATATATATATATATATATATATATATATATAGACGAAGATTTCAAATAGACAAACAGAAGGAACGTTTTGGCAGTGGTGGGTGCTTCTCTGCAGCTTTGCACCGAAAGAAATTCTGGACGCTTGATTGGCTCGTTAGCCACATACTGTCCTATGCAAACTGAACTGAACTGAACTGAACATTGTGTTTAGCAATTGCTAAAGCGTATTAACTTTGCAGTCATAGAGCATAATCAATGGAAATCAATATCAATAATTTTATGAAATGTCTTGCATCACTGAGTAAATCACTCATCGTGAGTTAATTCGCATATCTAGTCGATATGCTTTTCAACAATTATGGGCCCAGCTTCCAAATGAAGGTCACGACATTGGTAGCTTCGGAAAGCTCGTTTGAATGAAAACAAGTTCCGACGGCGGTTATCAAGCTGGGAGCGGCGAAATGTATGTTCGCGCAAGGAGTCACGATATTTAAATAAATGTTTGGGTGTTCGATGCGAAGTGTGTAGTTTTGCGTATCGGTGATAATATCCCAGCGATTTCTTCCAAGAAAAATGGAGGCTCGACCTTTGCATTGTTCCCGCCTACGCCAGTTGCTGGAACCTACAGACGATTTTGGTTGCTTGGTGCTATATTATGCGAAACAGTAGGATGTCCTGATTGGGACAGAGCGATGAAACTTATAATGCATATTACATAAATGAGAATATGTTTATCTTCGTTGGTTAATTCGCTGGAGAAATGAAAAAAGTTTCTGAAAAACCATTTAAAGCTCACCCAACAGTCCGGAAACACGCATACAAGTGATCTAACAATGCGTTTACACATTCAGATACACAAGAAATGTAAAAAATAAGCCAAAACTGTCACTAATACTTAGAGTTGTATATCACGAGGATAGCTTGCAAACGGCCAGCTATTGCCTATGGATGTGAGCGCTGCGGAGATCTTATTTCTTTTATTATTTCTGTTTATTAATTCCAAACATTGTGGAGCTTGAAATAACCAAGCGCTTTACGACGTACTTCTATGGTTGCCATCGACCGAAAGGGGATGTAAACATCCTCAATAAGAAATCTGAGGTGAAATTTGTTAAAAAATTCTAATATTAATCTACCGAATAATAATCGATTTTAAATTTAAAGGTTCCATTGATGCGACAGCATTCTTATCCCTTATCATGCCGAGCTCCGGTTTTTTTACCGCGAAAGCTTATCGGACACACTCTGGGATTACCACATTTATTTTCCCAACAGTTTTTATATCCTACTTTACAAATAGGTGGGGCGGGGATCATCCTATGGTTAGTTGAAATCGGGAACTCGACTATTGGACAGACATCCATACGGTACAAAGAGGTTTGCAAACGAGATATGAAAGCTCTTGGTATTGACCCTATGAGCTGGGAAGAACTTGCTCGTAACCATTCACTTTGGAGGAACTTTGTAAAGCTGAGGAAGACCGCATACGGTTCTTGTCTGCTGGAAATAGATCACGCCGCCAGCGTGAAACTCATCCCGATCGACCGAATACCTCCTATCGCTGTGGGATAAAGATTGATACTCTTGAATCGGACTGTTTAGTCATTCAAACAGCTGCGTAGCATGAAACCATCGTGCGCTTGTGTTATACATCCATGGTCAAACATCGACCGAGTGAGGCCAAATACAAGGGTGGGAATCACATTTGAGCCCATTTCCGATATGTGCGTCATGGGGGGGGGGTCAAAACTGGACCATTCGAAGGTCATATCCGTTGTACCATCCCGACCACGATGTGAAACCCCGAAAGAGTGTTAATCAAGTATCTACGTTTGTCAAACGTATTTTGATCAATTGTAAACAAACGAAATTTTATTCATCAGCAGACAGTCAGATTTCTATGGTTAATTAAACGCATTTCGAAAATTATTCTTATCAATTGCTAACATTGACCGACCTGAATGTTTGACGGTCAATTTGTCTGCTAGCAGGCATGATACAGAAACACTATTAAACGACCCGATTGTTTTTTTGTATCCTGAAACATCGGTCAATCTTTAAACGTGATTCGTGCTCCAACAGAGGTCACTTTGAGATTCTGTATTTGAATATAATGTTTATTTGCAAGAGCGTATAGTAATTTGTACAGTGTTATAACATATTAATTTGTTAACTTAGACATTATCGTTTCGTTTCAATAACCGATAACGCCATATTGATTTATCACTCACATTTAATCGATTTTCGCTAAGTCAGTGAACGATGTTCACGTTTTGAATACCGTTTGTACATAATCAACTCACTCATTAATTACAATACACTCTTTGTCCACGCACGGTACTCGTACTTCTGGGGATGTATGGGAGTCAAAATTGTATGTTGATATAACTGGAATATACGCAGCCTCCGAATTCATTCTTCACTATCCACTACAAGCGCTTGCTTAAAAGTAATGATTGACTTACTACGTTCAGATCTTTACAAGGGTCACTGAACCTTCCTTAGTGTATGCTCTCAAGGACGACAAACAACCAGAAACCGTTTGTGGTGGGCAGGAGAGTCGAATGTCAGCGGTACCCTGAATTGGGTCACATTAAGCGTCTTGAGTGCTACAGTTAGAATTTATTTGTGATTTTATTTTCGAGCACCGCGGTTCATCGTAAAAAAACCTATTTAACAGTGGTATACGCGTATCACTTTACTTACCAATTTTGCACTGTTTTAAGGCTCGCTAACTGGTGAACTCAAACAACCAGAAACCGGTAGTGTTGTGCATGTGCGGGGGATGTGAGCAACACATCACTTTGGTCATCCATAAGGGCCTTGAGT
>JACCGJ010009354.1:0-16350 GCA_013407085.1 Atriophallophorus winterbourni | reverse complement strand
CCACCTTATTGACCGCCAGTCGAACTGCCTTGGCAATTTCGACCGCCTCTGCATGAAGGCGTTTGTCATACGGTTTAATACTGCGTCTCAATATTGCCACATTGTCTAGATCTACGCTGTGACCCGTATCTAAAACGTGCTCCTCCAAGGCGGAATCACGAATAATGGATTGATATTCCCTCGCATCAGGGGATGTCTCCGGACACGCGGTCGGTTTTGTCTTTCGATTCTATGTGAATTTCTCTGGAATGTCTGCCCTATGTAAACAACCCGAACAGTCCCTACCGGCTTGACTTCTGTGGGAAGATAAAGGTTGTCTTATCTTGGAGGGAATCAGAACGAAGACGGAAGTTTTAGTCTTATCATAGTTACGCCTATGGACGACTGGTTAAAGATTTCTACGTATCGCTTCAGATGTACATTTTCATACGGCTATACAAAACTGTATCCCGCCAACTTATCCGATTTTTCGGGGGATGGGTATTTAACTTATCAAAAAACTAATCTAACCGATGCACTCAAACTTCCTTGCATGATGAATACACGATCGGTCCCTCAAAACATATTCCAGATCGGGATGCTGGATACATATCACAATCAGAGTGCAAAGCTGCATTGGAGCTCATTACTAATGCTCACCAACTATGCCACTGGGGTGATTGTGAACTGTTAGGGAAAAAACTGATGTACGAACAAAGATGAAAATTTCAATGAATAAAAAATAATATTATAACGAGCTCAAGTAGGAGAAACCTATGTGAAAAAGAAGGAGACAATATTTCTTACCATGGTAAGGTACTTCTTTGGCACTGGGGCTGGAGGGAGTATGGGATCAAGTAGTACTTGGACATCGTACAGTTCGTGCTCCGTAGACGCTGGCATGCCCATCGTGGCTGGCTTCGGGGTGGCGCGTGCGGGAGTGCGTTGAAAGAAGACATTCCGGCCTCCGTAATGCCACACGCCAAAACTGAATAAGATCAGATCGTGTGATATGGCATAAATACTTTCGGAAATTGTAGAACTAAAATAGCGGATAGTTAAAAAAACGTTCAATCTTAAAATGGTCTCAAACGACCCTGAGGATTTCCGTGCTTTTCAACGGAGCATTTAAATTGAATGACTTGTTGGAGCATGTTTGGGATCTGAACAACTAGTTAGGTATCTGAGGCTGGATGCTTAAACACTCCACGATCTGGTGGATTTGAATGTCCATTAGTAATATCCATCCAACTATTTGCGCACTGAGATGTGTGTGTGTGGGACCGCAAAGACTTCTTATGTTTGGACAGATCTGGCCCCGTAGGTCGAGCGGATCTGCTGCTTATGCTCTAGCATAACGAGATGTTTTGACAAGCATGCACACCGTAACCGGATGGATCGAAGGTTTTTAATCCTTATATTAGTTCACACATTAAACTAGGTTTAATTTTGAAAATGTGGCTGGTACCCATTTTAAATATGAATTTGGTGGGGATATTGAAATGTGCGGGTTTCGAACCTGGACCGTCCGAGTAAAGGTCAAATGTCCCACTTTAATAAAAGTGACGAAGGAGAAGTCAGCCGATAGTGGAAAACGATGGCAAGTTGGCATCAAATGGTACCAACATGAAACATCGGATTTTCACGTAAAATCAAATTGAATGATTGGTTTCATGTTGCTTGCAATCATCCCATTAGGCTTGAGAACTGTAAATAAAGAGTGAAATGGAACAAACAAGAATGAAGCCGCAAGACACCACTATACCGAGATTCTGCGGATTACCTAAAATACCCAAAGATAATATTCCATTACGCCCGATAGTTTCCTTGCCGGGAGGACCGAATTAAGTTATCGAAAGAACTGCGAAGAAGACTGTTATACCTGGTGATAGACTCGGAACACGCTATCAACTCTGCAGAACAATTCCTCCAGAAATTGAAGAATGTGAAAATCGACGAAGATGAAATAATGGTTTCTTTCGACGTAAAGGCGTTAATCACATCAATCGACCGAACGTTCGCAAAGCAGATCATATCAGCGTTACTCGACGAAAAAGTAACTGACGACAACGGAAATCGATTAACATTAGATAATTTGATGGAATTGATCGAGGTGTCTTCAAACACACTTCAAGCTCAATGGTAAAATCTAAGAACAGATTCGAGCAACACCAGCCTAATTGCCGAAGCAGTCACGCGAAGTTTGGAACGGATCGCTCTACCAATACTACGGCGAAGGTAATGGATCTGCTCTGCGGACGACACATTTGCCATCACGAAAAGGAATGAACTGGACGAATCGCATCGACTACTGAGCTGTGTATTCAGGGGAATCCAATTTACCAGAGAAACTGAATGCTGACGGCTGCCTGGCATTCATGGACGTTCAAGTGAGACAAACAAGAGAAGGAAATTTGAAGTACAGTGTCTACAGGAAGAATACACAAACGGATCACATCTTGAACATCAACAGCATGGCATGGCATGAAAGCACAAGCCTGATCCAGGCAAAGTGCCGCACAGTCAGAGACTGCACGTGAGCTGAGATACTGTCAGGTTGCCCTCAACAGCAAGCACCCGATTAGCCATAAACGAAGCTGCGTTAGAACCCTATTTAAAAATGCACCAACACATTGCAGCACACGGGAACTAAGAAGACAAGAAGAAGAATACCTGTTCAAAGTGTTCCAGAAGAACGGATACTCAAGAAGCTTCGTACTACGCAACAAGTTCAACTGTACCCAACAAAGAACCAATGATGAAAACAGAGTTAGACGCGCTCTTGCGTATGTGCAGAATATATCAGAAATAGGAGCTCGGGTACTTCGGCCATTTAGAATAGAAATTGCGAACAAACCGCGTCAACATTATGCAATCACTTCAAAAATACAACCAACACCTTCAATTGGCTACAACCTATGGACCAACGAAAACTTGATGGACAAGAATGCAACATATGAATTCCACCGACAACCGGGAGTGATGGCTCTTATGATGGATGGATCGTCGATGTTGCAGCAGAGACTGTCGTTGCGTTCTATCAATCTATGCGTTGTTCTTAAAAGAACAGAACAAGGCCGGAATGGAACGTTGATCGGGCGTCCAAGGTCAAAGCGCCCAGTGTGCGTTTCGACCGTGGACATGGTTTGCATTAATATGGCAACAACAGAGTGGACTGTGATGGTATACCATAATCGTGGGAAAGTGCATAGTTGGAACGACGGAAGTTGGTTGTCATGGCCGAGTCAGACAATTTGAATTTAGTGAAGATGAGGTTTGTTGCCAAGGTACAACATGGCTTACCAAACAGCAATTTCTCTCCGTTGCAAACTTTGGTCGATCAGGTAATACGGCTTGTTTCATTCGTTAGGAGGGTGCCCTCCTAACAATGGCGAACAGACGGGCGGACCTTATCAAAACCAGTGAATACTAATTATAAGTCACTTCAAAAGAAGTTTTGTTAATGATGTCATCTAGTTTGACGACGAAACGTCCAACAACAACTACACAAGCTTGGAGAACACCATCTGAACATCATCATCCCGAACTACATATATTCTGCTCTATTGCTGAAAGAGTGGCTCAGTTTAAACAAAAATTGTTAAACCAAATCCCCATAAAAATTACGTTTGCTTGATCGTAACAAAGGTAAAATGGAACAGAGGCTCCAAAAAAAACACTGGGTCGATCTGATGAAAGCAAACAAACAGAAACCGGCTAAGGAATTTAAGCAACACAATGCTTAAAAAAGCTAAAGCGTATAAGGTGTTTAATCTGGAATCACTTTGTTGTTCTGTGTGAGTTTGTTTAACGGGTGCAGGTCTGTTTGAAATCAATCCGATTGACTTCACGTGATGATGCAAACATAATCATAATCACCGGTAGCATGTACCGAATGCTTAACTGTCACACAACAATGAAAAAGTAAAATCCTGAAAGATGGGGTTTAAATAGCTACGGATTCTATAGAAGAAGAAGAAGAAACAAACTAGGATGAGGTGCCTACACATCGAATGGAACATGCATTCAAACAAGTTTCGTGAACAAGTAGAGCGACATCAGCATAGTAGCTTCATTGCGGCTTTCACTGTCGTGCATCATAACAAGCTTTCTCGTCACTCCGCTTGACAACATACAAGGTTAAGCAAACACTCCAAGAAGATGCTTAGTGCAAGACCGCCATTGAACACGGTTTCGGGACATATCCTGAAGCGTAACTAACAACTGCGATATCTGATCGCGGGGACACCAGTCTGAAAGACGCACAGCGCCGACTTTGGAAAGGTTACTAGTAAGAATTTTTAGCTGCCTATGCCATGTGACGGTTTGGCCACCCCGAGATTTACGCAAATCGGGATGTGCCGTCGCAAAATGAATTCGTTTCAGAAGTCGGTGGTCCGGCATCCGTAAAACGTGACCCAACCAGCGTAACCTATGCAGGTTGATCTGCTTCTCTATATCAACATTACTATCCAACAACTTATTTCGGAGAGCATCGGTGCGTATGTGATTGTAAAAGCTAACTCAGTGCAGGTCCAAGTTTCGCACCCACACAGTAACAGCCAAACAGATAAAACTGTTATCACAGTGCGTAAACTATCAGCAACGCAGAGATAGGTTCTGCACAGTTTGGTCCGTGCCAAACAATAAGTCACTAGAGTCTCGTTGCCAGTTTTGCTGTGATGCACAATTGTTTAGAATGTCCAACACATTCGTGATTCATAGTTTGATACACTGCTCTGACCAAACATTGACTAACATGCATCAGTAAAACAAGAATAAAGATTTGTTTAGCTGATGTATCGATTAAGAGCAGATGCAGATACCGCAACAGACGTCGTTCGTTAACTTTGAGGGTTCGTGAAAAATAGTTTCACAACATTTGAGTGCGACCAAGTGACAAGCAATCATATATACACCAGAGAAGGATTCCGACGCTTACCCATTGTTGACACGAAGTCGCGGGGTCGTGGTTGCCATTAGCAGAAACTCCCCGTCACCAAACCAAGAAATCGTGCTTATATCGGAAACCTTGTACTTGGCCAATTGGACGCGTTCTTTGAAATCCCACACGAAAGTATCACCAGGGAAATTGCCCAACCCAGCCAGAAGAAGCAGTGAACAAGTGGTCAAAGAAAGACGGCAAGAACAAACAAGAAAGCAAATGTGCAGAGAAAAACTTGCAGCAACTTTTTGGCGTTGAAATAATAATAAAATCAAAGTGCTGAGTGGGGCGGAAGACGACAAACTAGTTTCGTTGATACTCGATAACGGTGTAACGTAATGATGATGAATCAATGAAGTGTGGTTCTAAATGAACGTAATGCCAAATAGGCGTCCATTGTTATCTATAGCATCATCCTTAATTTTATATTATGAATGAAAGATGATTCGTCATTGACAGCGGTGGAAATACGGCAATTATGAATAACCTTAAGAGGGTGATTTCGCGATACTTGCGCTGAATTAACGGGATGCTTAAGCACTCCACGATCTAGAAAGTGATGGAATTTGAATGTCCGTTAGTAATACCCATCCAACTAATTGCT
The DNA here is from genome assembly GCA_013407085.1 of Atriophallophorus winterbourni. NCBI lineage: Eukaryota > Metazoa > Platyhelminthes > Trematoda > Plagiorchiida > Microphallidae > Atriophallophorus > Atriophallophorus winterbourni. Next base: position 10,822 of record JACCGJ010009354.1, on the reverse strand, counting down.
CACTGAGATCAGGGATTATGGTTTAGGCTATACCCGAAATCTGCTCAGACCCCTAGGTTCTATGGACTCCCAAATATATATAAGGCTGACATCCATCTGCGACCCATCGTATATGGCATTGGATCCCCAATACAGGAATGAGCGAAGCATCTCACTCATTCATTGAAATCACTAGACGGGAACACGGATTCTTTTATTGATAACTCTTTTGAGTCCGTTCGTCCTTCGAGTACAATAACGCTCGACGAGGATGAGATTAAGGTTAGCTTCGATGTAAGCGCCTTGTTAACGAATGTGGACACTGCGATCGCTCTAGAATTAACAAAAAAGCACTTAATTCAGACGCGACATTGACACATCGTACAAACTTGGGTGTACAGCAAATCGTCAACGGTATAGCGATTTGTCTAAACATCAACTTCTTCAATAATGGACAGTTAAACAAGCAAATGGAAGTTCTAGCGATGGGCTCAACTATTTCTCAGTGTTAGGAAATATTTACATGGAGCATTTTGAAGAGTTAACTATAAAAATGAAGCTCTTCGGCCAAAGATATAGTGACGCTGTCGATGATACATTTGCCATCAGAAAACGCGACAGGTTAGAAGCATTCCATATTTATCTTAACAGCTTGTATCCCAAAATCTAAGTTACAAAGGAAATTGAGTCGACAGAAGGGACACTTCCATTCTTGAACTGTCTCGCACGAAAACAGAATGGTAAAATAAGAACTACGGTTTATCGCAAGCCAATCGACATGGAAGCGGTCATGAGGTAATCCTCTGCGCACCATCAAACGGTATTTAATTCAGTTGCGAAATCGGTGTTCTACAAAGTTGAACACTTGTGCAGCGATGACACCGATAAAAAACGAACCTATCAAGAAGTTAGTCATGGGTTTGCTGAGCTAAGAGCCTAAGTAAACGCCAACTGAAACGGGTAAAATACCCAACACCAAAAACGGAAATTTTTACGTGCAACAGTTTCTTTACCTTAAGTTAAGGACGCGCCAGAGAGGAGATTTGAATAACGCAGGTATCAGAGTAACGTATAAAAGGAGTAGAACGCCCGATGATTATTTACGCATCTCAAGGATAAGACACCTTTAGGCTGCGCGACGAATTGCCTAAATAAAATAAAATGCAATGGTTGCCGCCGGGCAAACATCCAAAGAACTCAGTACTAGGATAAACGAACACCAAAGTGGATCGGTAAGCAGCCATGCAATTCCAGTGAATATTAATCACTGATCAGAGATTCAACACTGGGTCAACACAGGTCACAGCGTTGGTAACGTAGAAGCGACAAGGCGGGGGTAAAGCCATACACGGAAAAACTTCACGCTGAGATAACAATGGCTGGTAAGAATGCGGTCGACAAAGTGGATGGGGCTGATATCTTCACAATCTGGCGTCCGGTTTACAACGGATAAAATTAATCGGGCCTCTCTATTTTAACGAGCCCAGCGCCCACCATGGCCTGTGCAGACCTTAGCCAGCTTGGGATTGATCAGGTAAATGAAATTTAAGCTTGATCACTGTTCGTACTGACACCCTTGGTCTAACGTAGCTTCTGTGTCAGAAGCGAAAGGTTACCAATAAACTGCTCTCACCGATTCATTACAAACTTTCTTTTCATGAATATGATACCCAGATCAGTCACAATCATTTTCCACTACATTGGTTCGTTTAGTGTTTTGTGGTAGAATGTCTGCCAATAGACTATTGCTGATATTGAGGTGTTAAAACACGAATCGCAGTTCTCCTTGAACAGTTTAAAAGTTGCGCATTCCCACGAAACGTGATTACCTACGCAGGTTAGTTGGATATCAATGACTCAATCAAGATCGAATAAGTTAAATGAATTTGCCGATGATAACAATGAAATAAAAAAGGATATAATTCCCCTGAGGGTTGAATATGATCCGATTGCAGTAGGCCGTGCCAAAGTCATGTAGCGGTTCGCAATTGAGGCCGAATACAGTCACGGATGGTGGAGGATCTGAAGCAAGAAACGAGATAGAAAACGGTTCATGCACGCGAGGCGCACTGATAATCTTAAAACAATGAAAAATTAGAGGTAAACAGGACTAAGCATTCATCATTATAGGCTAATACTGAGAATAAGATTCACGCAGGACGACAAGGTATTGATCGAATCCACGGATAGAAATTACGGAGTGAATAAACGCAGAACTCACGTGATACGACTGAATCGAACGGCATACGATGAACGAGCAGACAAAGCGCATAAACACAGACTAATTTTAATCTTAACTCATCAAACACACTCCTTAAATGATAAATGAACTCACGGGTCGCGGTTCACTAAATGTTGCGGAGTATGATCGAGTATGAGTGATCTGAAGCACTGTTTGCTTACCTACACCAGGAAACACCATAGAACCAGCTTTTTATTCGTAGTTGACATGCAAAGACAGTATGACCACGTTCCAAGAGCTTTGGAAAGATCCACCATTGATGAGGAAATTGAAAATTCCGAGATGGCTTGATTGGTGTAATTTCAGCTTGTCGACGCATATTTAGACATCGGCCCTTTATTTACTATTCCGGTCCAGAATTCGGTGATATTAATAACTTTAATAGTTAACGAAAGTAGGCAATATAGACAATTAAATGTTATTAGCCGGCTGACAAAGGATCTTTTACCAATATCATGCCAAAGAACAACAGGAAGTGATGGAAGAATAACTCACCGCCGTAGCACACCAGAAAGACTTCCGACCCGGATGATTTATCACAGTTGGACGGCCTCCAAGCGATTTCGTGAATGGATCCCTTTCGGGGTAAAGCGACGACGGCATTGTCGAACGATTCGCGAGTTGTAACGAAGTGTAAGGCTTGTTCCCCGTAATAACTTTCACCTGAAGACTGAGGAAAAAGTGACAGGTAAGGTAGCACTAGTGTTAGCAGGAACCGTGGTATATAATGAAATCGTTTGGCGTGAATAGCATGCCGTCTGTGCAAATGGGCGCCATTTATTCAAAGATTTACGATTCGAATGATGCGGTGGTTGTTAAATGTTTGAGAAAAGGTACAAAATGGTCAGCGACAATAGACGGAATAATAACTGCATCAGACCTTGTCCAATAGGTGATTTAGCATCATTACGCTACAAGCTAAAGAAACGGGAGATAAGCACAGGCCGTATAATCCACGGAGGCCTGATAATGAATTAAAATGAATAAGCCTTCCTATAAGTGTGCAGCAACCTGCTACTACAATAGGACGACAAAATATATCCAAGTACAACGTGGCCCACGAGATATTTCTAGGCTTAGAAAATCAAGCCGTGCGCTTAAGAAGACATCATCCGATCAGAGTGGCATGTGAGATCTAACAGCTTGAAAAATGGTTTTAATTTCACGCGATTATGGACGGCAACTGTTCCCACAGTTCGGAGCTGGCACATATGCAATCTTAAACTTAAAATGAGTCTCCAGCGTAAATTTGCATGCACGTCAGTACCGATATCATATCAACTAAGCAAGGGATCAGCTGCGCAGTACAAAAATAATACACGATTTTACACCAGGGAGCGTAATTAGAACTGTAATTTCAATTTTACACAACTGCTACGGCCTCGACAACATGAAAATATCTCCGCCAATAAGTCTAAATAGATTAGGAATGGAGGAACGTAAAAAGCCAGAGTGAGTGGTGGGATGATGGACCAACAACTGGAATAGAGCAAACGTTTTTAAATTTTGAGAACAAGTAGAGCGATATCAACAAGACAGTTGTTGCGACTTTTACGGGTATGCATCACAAAAAGCTTTCCTCGCCACTGTACTACACAACAATCATAATTATTCAAGCATTACAAGAAGCTGCCTAAAACCAATGGACACGATTCTGAGTTACACCCCTGTTCACAAGAATACATGTGGAAGCGAATGCTTGCAGCTCTGGACATGTATGTTGCTCAGATGGCGGTCGCCGAGCTATCAGCTGTGAAACGGCCCCGTGTGCAAAATGGCATAAAACTCTGGTAGGTAAGCAATTGCCAATAAAATTTTAAGGGTGTATTGCTGAAAATTAAACATTTGAGGTAGACCGTACAAAAGTCAATCTAGCTAGCAGTGATTAATCATCCGTCACGAAACAGTTAAAGAGCGTGGAAAGCAACCAGCTTACTTTGGTGGACGTCAGTACAAGCAAATCCTTCCCACAGTCGTTCCAAAACACATTGGCTGAGTCAGCGTGATAAAACGACTTGGCAGTGATCGCATCGCTAGTGCCCGTAGACCATTTATAAACCCGAATAAATGAAGGATAACCCTGGAAGACGGAATGTGAGAAAACATTGAAAATGAGGGGTGATTCATGAGATCAGCAGCATAACTCAAAAGAGGTCGAAGTCGAATGAAAAATGTTAGTGGATTGAAAGAGCGTAGACTTGAATCGGAAAGATGTATCTGATGTAATAAAAATTGAAATGCTACTTCAACCTCACCCTGAAGGGGTGTGAAAATACACTATGTAGAACGGCTAGGGCTTTTAGTGAGGTGTGACAATACTTATAAACGAAACATTGAAAATAAAAAGGATTGCGTTTAACAGTTGTAGATGAATGACCATCTCACACGGCAAAGATCGAAAATGGAATTGACCTATGGAGACAGGAGCATCATCGTCGTGTAAGACATTAAATTGATGCTTAATACCATAAAATAACGACGGAATCATGCTCCAAAGGTTGTCACATCCGGGGGTGGTAGTAGGAATGAGCCACCTACTATCTATAAAATGCTCCCACGTGGCGTGCGTCTCAAATAGCCTCTGACAACCAAGTCCACCTCCTGGTCTGCACGAGTGGCTTTCACAAGCCCGGCGGAACTGCTCTTACTGACAGGAGAAGGGGCGAAGGCGGGTGACTGGCGCCTTAAAACCAGTTTGCTCCGGGCAGATGGAGCTCGTCAGCTACTGGCAATCCATCTAGGGGAAGGAAAACCCTGACTCCGAACCCCCACTGCCTTGTGGGTCACCCGATTGCGGGAAAGGCTTCGGGAGAAAACCCCGAGGATAAATCCGGAAAGAAGCCCCGTAGGTAACTAGCGCACAGCGCGTTTATCTGCCAACTCTCTGCTGCCTTGTAGGTTGCACTTGGCTGTGCAAAGGCTAGAGAGGTGTACTCGAACAAACACCAAGTGGTGCTGGGGACATCACTTGTACACTATCCCCAAGAAAATTCATGATGATGTCTCAATCCGAGACATCAATGAAGCCGGCTAATCCACCCGTGGAGCCAGCCGCACAAAAGTAAAAAGTAAGTAAGTCCCATACAAAATGGTAGAGTACTGGAAACTAACTAGCTACAAACTGGGTTGAGCGACTACACATTTAACACATGTAAACAGCAATCAAGTAGCATGAACGAGTACCAAAATCAATGTACACAAAAAGATAGTGTGGCTCATTGAAAATTGCTGCATGGAATAAAAGCAAGTCGCTAGGAGAAATAGTTATGTTCAAAACAGCGAGAGAAGCGCTATCGAGCGGCAGATATTGTGAAATACGTGTTTCCAGTGGCAATGATAGCAAGCCAGATGTCAGTAGCTCGTAATGGTGAACTAGTGAAATATATCTGAAAACGGGAACTAGTAAAACATAACAGTGGTATGTTGATCAAACGTGTAACAATTGTGAGTACTACCGCCGCAAATTGATTTGCCACCAGTACTGAGCTGCATACAGAAACATGCTGGCTTCTCAGTGTTATTTTCCCTTTATTACATCTGTCGAGATATAGGAAAACTGACAGCCTCTAAGGGCCAGATGCAGTCCACGACAGTAAGACATTTTGCCTGGGATGTGATTTCATACACTGCTGAGTAATTATCTCGAATAATCTATTCAGCAGAAATGTGTGAGCATGAATCAATGGTATTTAATGGTCAGAAACGGTTATCCAAGAGTACATCACAAAGAAACAGTACGCACTGAAGAGTTAATGTTCCAGCTCGATAACAAACTAATTTTAATGTCACAAGATCTGTAATTCAGTCAAAATATAATTCAAAGCAAGCGTAATGCATGCATGACTTATCAGTACATACCTTTGAACCGGGAATGTACAACGCGACATGAGGATTAAGCGAGCTGGGACTCATGAAAAACTGACGGGTTCCAGCGATGGATAAACAGCACACGGGTTTTTCATCTAAGTGAAAAGAATATGAGAAGTGGAATTCTTAGGGAATAAGCTTTTGAAACGTAGCGGGGTAAACAGTGATCATATTAGTGTGATGCTTAACAGCAATTTCAGTTTGTACACGTCAATTTGCCTGGGTCCAGGTTTGTGATAGACAAAGATAAACTCGCTGTGGCTTGTTGATATCGAAACTATTCTTCACTTTCCACCTATTTATGGAAAAGCTGGTAGTATCTTACAAATAATCAATTAGTGGGCAAGATACTATAATGAAGCGAAATCAAAAGCCTGAAACCGAGAAAAGTGTTACACATTCATCGACTGCACGTAAGCTGGATAGTATCACGTTGCCCAGGCCAAGGTATATATTGCGTCAGATTGAAAATGTGTTTAACGATGGCTCCGTTCATTCATCACTGTTCGGTCCACGGATGTGTAATCGCGCAGCAGTACTGTGCTGTACGGTTAAGATCGTGCTAAAATTGATTGGCCAATGGTAATGACCTGCATGGTGAAACACGCTGAAGTCTCACTACCATTTCTATTTGCCCTCATATCTGTCTAGGCCTGGGCAACCTGACAGTATCTTAGCCCACGTGCAGTCTCTGACTGTGCGGTAATTTGCGTGGATCAGGCTTGTGCTTTCATAAGATACCATACCACCCCCAGAGTATATAAAAGCAACAATAGTAGCAATCCGAAAAGCATATAAGCGGCGTCGCTCATCGTAAAATATTAAAGCCTGCGCAATCCCTAAGCACGAGATAAATGCGGAACCATACTGTGCAAGAATGCCAAAAACTCAGTAGCGTGGGCGATAACAAAGGTTAATAACCTGCTTTTGCCATGTTTACAGGCCTAGATTCAAGTAGATTTTCACACAGTCAAATACTACACAGAAATGATAAATAGGTAAGTCAATCGGATTTAAAAAGATATACAAGTTGAAAAAGATAGTGAGACTGTAGCGTTCTCGATCGCAACTCATTATCGCTGGCAAGCAATGTAGCGCGACGTTACCTGCACGAATTATGCGAAAATGGCTGACAATCAGACCACACGTGGAAATTTAACCGGTCGGATTAAGTAAGTTAAACATACCAAAACGGTTGTCGCGATAAATATGGATTTGTCCATCAACCCTAACCACACACACCGAGCAATCCATGGTCCACTGGGGTTGCCTGAAATAAACGTTAACAAAATCACAAGTCCAAGCCCACAACGTACCACCCTTCGTGGTGTCGATGAATATAAGACTTTATCAAGTTCCCATCGCCCGTGGAAAAAATCTTAACGTTCGGTTCACCCTGCACACTTCCAGTAACGGCTAAACGGTGATTCATTAGAGGCAAAAAGTTCAGCGGTTACATTTGTATGGTTTGTACGTAAAAATAATGTGACCACATGGGGAAATTACAACGCGAGCTTGATCCAACACAGGGATAATAAACGATGACAGTGTGTCTAAGTGAACAATAGTGACTCTAAGAGAAAACTATGAGAGGATACGTGTCCACGTTACTTTTCTTTATCCAACAAGGCAGCAATGTGTTTCTTTTGAGACAGCGAAACATTAACCAATGAATCGTGCTTCAAGCTGAATAGAACGTTAGCGCAATAAAGTGAAACATACTGATAGAGCTCTTGGGGCTCTTTGTCTTTGACAAAGCGGTACAGTTTGAAGCCATCGCTGCCAAAATCTAATCACGAGCACGTTAAACAGAACGTGTTAAACTTACAAGTAAACATGTATCAGAACAAAATAAATCCTAGTATATTATTTAGAAACGATTGGCAAAAATGGAGACGCTGAAAAAGAGTGTAAGAGAAACATAATCTGCATGCGGATCCTAATCGTACTGTCTCTACCTGATGAGAGTAAACAGCACAAAACCGGTCGAGGAGTGTGTAATGGAAATGCATGAAAATGAGCATAATCGGTTATAGTAAAAAATTAAAATCAAAAGCTATATTTGCAATTCCGATGTGCAGCTAAACTTACTTGGTCTTAATAGGATGGAAAAACTAAATTTGTGGAATTTACCTCTGAATGCAGTGTGCAATAACGTCACTCTTGCTAATACAGCAGACTCTAAACGATGTTCCACAGATCATCAGCAGATCACAGCATCACGTCCACTTTTAATTCAGTTTTCCAACCCGGGTTAGGCTTCTGCGGTAAATACAAATCAGAATTTATTTCTTGACCTCCACCCCAATCTTTCTGGTAACGTTTGCATATCGACTTTGCAAGACAAATAGATGGTCAACAGTACTTAATCCATGTCGATGCCTACAGCAAATGGCCCGAAATATTTCCCATGGACCGTACATCTGAAGCCGCCATGTTTTCAGTCGTTTCGGTTTTCCAAACATTTTGGTGTCAGATAACGATGCTGCTTTTAACTCCACAATTTTACCAAGTTCTATCAACTCAATAGTATACAAGACATCGGAGCACAGCCTTATCACCCTCAATCCAACGAGTAGGCAGAACGTTTCATTGACATATTCCAGCGAGCTATTTCGAGCCCAAGAGGAGAGGATTAACAACAGATCCACTTCAATCCCAAACGTTCAAAATGATTGTTCTCGAGCGGAAGCTTTAGTGAACAGAAAGTTGCGTCTACAATGTGATGCAATATATCCAGTTGCACAACAAATTATCACCAGGAACGCGGCGATGCAAGAATGATTCAATCGTCGTCACAATGCAAAAAACGAGTATTTTCACCTGGTCAGGTCGTACTTACAAAGGACCATCGTGAAGGTCAATAGTGTACTGTGGAGAAACTACAAGCTTAATGGAATAACCACAGGATAGTTAGCACGTTGGGTCTGAATAAGTTTTAGCAGTGTAACAAAGTGGTCAAAAAGAAACGTGATCCATACTGGTTGGAACGGAAAACTCTGCGGAAAGTGGAAAAGTTATGGCGCCGTATCACAAAGGTCATAATTGTGATAAGAGCATAATTAAGAATTGCGTATCGAGGTCAATGCGTTCTTTAAAAATATTAAGTGATAGGGCAGAAAGAGATAGCGCGTTTTAAGCACGAGGAATCCGAATGGTAAAGGAGTCTCTGCGGTATTCCAATTTAATGTATTGATATGCTAACTTCAGGTGATAACCATGATTTTGAGTGTTGGACAATTTCCAGCATACCTCTACATGGGCGAGTTTCTTCTGCCAAAATCCGGTACGCAAGGATTAGATCGCCTCGGATGTGGCGGTAGTTTGTAGAGAACCATTGTAGAGTTGTATGAAGTTCCTCGTAACGGATGAGACCAAGCCCTTTGACCAGCTTTGTAGAACATCTCCGACGGGACTAATTGTGGCACCGAGATATGGGCATCAATAAGCACACAAGGTGACACAGCAATCACTGCGGAATAGCCAAGTTTGGTGGCAATGTTAGGGCTGATATTGTCCTTAGAAGAATGAGGTGGTGTTGAACAGTTAGCGCACTTCGTTTCAAGTAGTTTCACGCGTGTTTCTAGTGACGAGATGATCTCTTTCTGCTGATAGAGCAAAGTAAGCAGAGAGTGGATAATCGGTTTTTTTGGAACAGTGTACACAAAACCATGGTAAGTTTGTGCGCTGTCGGTGATCTTATAATTCTGACGTTGATAACCAGAATCAACGCGAGTGGAAGCACGTGGAGTAATTGCTACACTCAATTCCTTCAGAGACGGCTTTGGAACAGTCTCACTTGCCACAAATGTTGGCGTTTAAGTTTGGCAAGATTGACGTTCGTTTTTTGCTGGATTTATTCTTCTTCTTTTTTGATAGACGACAGGGTCAAGCTCTTGTAAATTGAATCTCTTTATAACAGCAACATAGTCAAAGAGAACCCCAGTTGAAGAAATCCTGTCCAGTGTTGTACAGCTTCGCCTTGAATACAGGCAGTACCCTATCAACAAGTTGCTTGAATTGGTTTTAAGATTTTGTTGAAATAACCTCTTCCGGAAGCGCATTCTACAAGTTAACAATTCTAGTTGAGTGCGTGAATCCCTGTGTTAGGAGTAGTGTCCTTCGCTTTTGAAGCTTTAGAGCATGGCCACGGGTTCTTGAGTCTGCGACGAGAGGGAAAAACTCGCGCAGCTCGTCACCATAAGCTCCCAGTAATATGCGACGACTTAGCAGCAGGTCGTAGCGCACACGCAGGATACTGAACGACATGAGGTTGAGGCGTTGAACTCTTTCCACATAAGGAATTGATTTCAATCCTTGTACTCTTTTCATCACCTGCCTTTGTACTTTTTCCAACTGGTCACGGTCTCCCTTAGTTTGTGGATAGTTGGCTGGCACACCATATTCCAAAACTGGTCTCACGTATGCCGAATAAAGAATGCGAAACATTTGTGGAGTAATCGCGTAGAACGACCGACTAATAGCCCACCATGCGCGGTTTGCAGCAGCAGCTTTTCTGTTCGTATCCTTCTTGTATTTAAGCGACCGAGTCACAATTGTACCCAGGTCTCGTTCAATATCAACCCATTTAAGTTGATGATCCCCGAGGAAGTACGCTCCTTCAGACGTGCTTGGTACGAAAAGAATTACAGCGCATTTCTGTTGGTTTACAGGAAGCTGACATTTTACCGTCTAATCAAACAATTTTTTCAATTCGTTCTGGAAAACTGCTTT
>JACCGJ010009347.1:0-12646 GCA_013407085.1 Atriophallophorus winterbourni | reverse complement strand
TTTAACCCTTTAGCGACCAACTTTTTTGCTGATTGAAAAAAAATATTTTTGTAAATTTTTTACACTGAAATTATAACTATAGGGCATAATTATACATATAAATACTTTAAAGTTTAATTCCGAAGGAAAATTTATAAGAGGACCGTACGGTCCACTTGGACCTGAGACAGCTTAAACAAAAGAAGACCATACGGTCCTATTGGACTTAAGGGAAAATTTCATGCAAATTAGTGATAAATATTTCCTTTCTTTGTGTATTATTTTTTTAAAATAAAACATGATTGTACAATATAAAAATCAAATTTACAACTAGAACCAAATTTACAACTACACAGTCCTTTAACAGGTCAGTTACAGTTTCAAAACAGTTTAGTTTTGATGAAAAGCTTCAAAGCAGTTCCTGTTTCGCTCACAACACAGATGTACAAAGCATTTCTGGCAAAACATGTGTATTTTGCCTTTGCAACCTAGGCTTTTACACATTCCTCTGTTCTCATGAAAAGTAGGTAAGTGATTTACACCATCATTCCTGATACTTTCATCTGGAATTGGTACTGTTGCTTTTCTTGTTTTCCTTTTCTTTGAATACTTTTGATGCACACTCTCATCTAATTGTATCCTTCTCCTCTTAAGAGTGTGCCTTCCACTTTTGATCAAGGAATTTGCCAGCTGCAGTTTGAAGTCACATAAGGATGTCTTATTATAGTATGCAACTCCCTTAGATTTTTCAGCTCTTCGCAATAGTAAGTAGCTGTTCACCACTGCCATGTCAAACAAGTGAAATATTAGTCTGATATAATATTTCTTAGTGCGGAAATTCATGCGGTAGTATGCCATGTACTGGTCATGCAGATCAGTACCACCCATATAATTGTTGTAGCATGACACAATATTAGGAACTACTACCTGTATCCTCTCCTTTGCTTTGCGGTCAAATTTCTCTCGCTGATGTAATGGAGCAAACATCAGAAAACTAGAAGCAAGGCAAACAGACCTGCTATCATGCCAATTTACAGCAGTGATTGAAACGCCATCATTTTTAGTCATATGTTCATCAAATGAACCTCTGCCCCGCTCACGTAACTGTTTATCAGATTTATATTTCAGCCCTCTAAGTCTTCTTTCTTGGACGATTCCACAGGCATAATTTTTCCTGAGTATGGCAAGAAGTCGTAAACGATGCCAGTACTATCTGCAAGAACAAATATATTATATCCCCATTTATTTGGCTTCTTGGGGATATAGTGATTGAGTGATGACTTGCCCTTGAAGGGAACTATTTGCTCGTCAACGCATAAATTTTCTCCCATAGGGATTTGCTTGAACTTCTCCTTTAAATGGTCAACAAGAAGTCTCACTTTAGCTTACTTGTCACTTGAATTCAATGAAAAATTGTCAACCAAATGTAGATTAGATTTTAAGTTTTCCCATCTTTTACGTGGCATTGTTTGAGCAATGTTTTCATTCAAATCATGAGCTGACCAATGAAGGCGAGTGTTATCAAATTTGGTCACTGACATTTGCATGCATATTCTTAACCACTGTTCAAATTCCAAATTAGTTAGATTAAGGGGTTTTGATGGATCGTTTTGCAGAGCATACAAATTAGTTTGTTCACAAATTTGTTCTATTAGGTAATCAGATACCAGACTCTTGAAGTAAAGCATTGGAGACTCAATGTTGTCATTCTCGAAAAGATGGCTGTCAAATACGTGAACATCCTCTTCCGTATGTGATGTTCTCATAGAATGCCAATAAATACTATCAGATTTATTCCTTATGTTTGTGACTGCAGTGTTAACACAACGTTGTTCAGTAAGAATGTTCTCTTGATCCTTCACATTGTGTTCATCTTCGCCTAAATTTTTCATGAGGGCTTCAAAATCAGGATATAGAACATCATCATCAGAAAAATCTGAATCTACATCACTTGTACAATCTAGTGTGGCTACTTTACTGGCGATGCTGCTGGGCTTATCCTCGTACCCAAAAACAAGAAACTTGTAGGTATATATTTTGCACAATTCAAAAATCACTTGTTACGTCACATCGCCTTACTACAGCACAATTATAAAAGAATAAATTGCTGATAATAATTGACAAATGATTATGAACAAAAGATGGAATACATTTGGGAAATATTTAAATCCCAAAATATGTCGTGTATTCTGTGACAAAATATATATCAAGATTATAAATTAAACTATAACATTCGAATCATATCTTTTGTAGCTATATGATCTTTATTTATTTGGGGTTTTATATTCAAATGATCATGTCATACTACTTGACTATGCAACAATCGAAGACTCTAAATAATGTGTTTGAAATACAAATGATTCCATTGTTATGTTGTTTTGAAATAATGAATATCACTGGAAATATTAATATCTGCCTAAATATCTGGTTAGACAATTAATTTGGTGATAATAAATAGCAATATTCGGAAAAAGAATCATCAAGACCAACTAGACCATACAGTCCTCTTTTACTTGTGCCTTTTCCAAGACCAAAAGAACCGTATGGTCCTCCTTACAAAATATAATGTAAATATCTTGTTAAAAAAAACGTCATTTTAAAGACTTTAAGTTTCAACTCAAATACGCATCTTTCATCAATGAATTATTTAGAGTCAAATCTCACCTGGTTTATGTGCCATTTACGTTACAAAAATGAACTTTTAAGGAGAAAGGAACAGTACGTCTATAGCTCGCAAAGACCTTCTGCATACTGATGGAATGACGCACACTGAGAGCCAGACAGTCTAAGAACGATGCTTCGACGTGTCTGGACTCGTTCAAACCTCGCAGCAACCGAATATTGTTCACTGTTTAATTATTAGAACAGTTATCCGAAAGAGGACCGTATGGTCCTTTTGGTCGCTAAAGGGTTAACCAGGAAATCCACGATTGTAAGTTAGAGATTGCCTGTATGTCACTGCTCCGCCGAGACGGTACATCATGTGGAGGGGGTGTGGCACTCTATTATGATCAGAGACTCAAGATAACTCATGGATTCGGACTTGGTGCTTCAGGACACGCTATGGTGCTTGTTGACAATGACTAAGTTGAAGATTGTACAATCGACGTAATTTATCGTGCACAGGCAGCCCCGGAAGTATATAGTACAACTCTACTTGACAGGATACGCTTGATTGCCTCGAGATATGATATCAGAATCTTGATCATGGGTGACTTCAATTTGGCTAATTGCTGAAGACTGAGAAAATTTCTCAGAACTTCACTCCTGCCATCTTCCAGCAGCTGTTTGACGAAATTCCCTTGTAAATCACGTGGAAAGCAATACAAAATACAGAGTAAATAATATGCCTTCAATGCTCGATCTGATCTTGACAACTCAAGAAGACTCGGTCAAATACACTACAAAAGATTGTCTGCTAGGTTCGAGCGAACATGTGTTTTTGAATTTTCACTACCTATGTCGAGCATAGCCAACAAACGATACAACAAAAATCATCAGAAATGTATGCCTATCTAAATTATGAAACGCCCTAAGTTTGATTTACGATTGGCAAATTGAATGCATCGGAGTAGAGGAGTAGCAGTCTAGCATTTTGACCGGGAAATCAACTCTAACTCAGCATTGGTACCCTAACAATGCGGAAATGCATTCAGATTTAAAATCCGCAGCGGTACTCGGAAATGGAATAAAATGCGAAATTTGGTTTAGAGAATACATCACCCATTAACCACCGATAACACATACGAGACCTTTCGGAAACTTAGAAACCGAGTTATTAAACTTATTGCTGAATACAAAATAGAGTATCAAGCTGACATATTGTCTAAAATGAAACGGAATCCGAAGCTCTTTTACCGGATTGTGAACAATCAGTGTTCAGTTAAACCAGGAGTTTCGGCCTTACGGACGCCCTCTGGAATTACCACAATGCAGCTGACACCGCGGATGTTCTATTAAATTAATATGCTACAGTATTTTTTCCAAAGGGAGGCGTAGATATACAACTGGATCCAGAAATAACACATCCCGTAGCATTGAACACAATAACCATCACCAAGAAATAGGAGCTGGAAACTCTACTATCGTTGAATCCCAGAAAATCCCCTAGTTATGATAAAATTACCCTCAATATACTCAAGCATTGTGCACAATTTCTATGCGGACCTCTATCTCAGTTATTCTGTGAATCGCTGTCCCAATGTGTCATTCCGACGGAATGGAAATCCGGTATAATCTCCCCGATTTTCAAAAGAGGGGCACGTTCAGAGCCCGCAAATTACGCAAAATTACCTCGTTGTCCGCCCTATTCAACGTACTCGAAAATATCGTCATTAACAAACTGAGCAGATACCTTGAAAAAACAAGATATTTTCGGGAGCGCAACACGGATCAAAAAGAGATACTCATGCCTCACTATCCTTCTCCTTTTTGTTAACGATTGGACGCGAGCAGTAGATGTTGGGGAAACCATCCATGTATGTTACCTCGATATGTATAAAGCATTTGACAGTGTAAACCATAGTATTCTGTTGCAGAAGCTGGCAGGTTGTGGTATCACTGGCAGTCTGTTAGCCTAGTTACAAGAATACCTGACTGATCGGCTTGTTCAAAACTCTGTGAACGGTGCTTTTTTGAAGTTGGTAGCCGTGACAAGTGAAGTGCCTCATGGATCCGTTCTCATACAAATCCACTTTGAAATTTATGCCAATGACATAACGGCTCTCATAAAATGTAAGATCGTTCTGTTCGCAGACTATATAAAAGTGTGGTCGAGGATAAATAAGCTGGAAGACTGCTAACTGCTCCAGAAGGATCTGGACAACCTCCAGGTTTGATCCCTAAAATATCGCCAATCTACGGGCTCGCATGAAACGAGAGCTCACACATTTATTATAACAGTTTCTCATTCACGACTCAACTGCAGACGACATTTTTACAGTGCGAGTTTGTTTTACTCGAACAATCTACAAGATTATTTTGTAAACTCACCAAATCAGCAGATTTTCAAAAGAAGTCTTAATGCCTTTTTAACCCTAAACCCGTACTTCAAGATTCAAGATTCAAGATTCAAGATTTTATGGTTGAAAAAGCAATTACTTTACAATAACCATGCAGTTGAACTATAGGTACAAGTGTATATGTGTATAGAAAAATGTCAAAATCAAAATAATTCTGGTAACGATAGATTATAAATAGTTCGGGGCATAATTTGGATTGGCTCTCAGGAAATCGTTGTAGTTTTAAATCGTGTAGTTTTAATTTAAATATAGAAAAAGTGTTTGAGCTTACCAAATCGGCTGGCAGGGAATTCCAAGCGAAACAAATACGCACAGAATAAAAATACCTGCGGCAGTTCTGATTGGAGTGGGGTATTTCCAACTTGCAGTGGTGACCGCGGTTGTTGCTGGATGTTCGTCGGTGAAATAGTATATCCAAAGGGTGGGAAACACTGTTAAGGATTTTGAATGTGAGGAGGAGGTCGGCTCGCAGTCTCTTTTGTGCAAACGTCGTCAGCTTCAGTTTACTTAGCCGGTCAGCGAATGGTAGGTTTTCGAGCCCAATGACCAACTTTGAGGCTCTGTGGTGTATGCGATCCAATAGTGAAATGTCTTTTTGAAGCCATGGAGTCCAGGCCAGATCGAAAAAACTTTACATCTTAACACCATGCATCTACATATGTCATCCCACCACTCGGAAAAATTTTCCGCCTTTGGATTCTTACCTGATTCTTTAACTGCTCAGTGAGCAATCACATCCCGCTTTTGCTTGTTACATTATTCGTAGTTCCCTCATTCTCCTGTGTTCTTTGTAAAGTTATACGATTTTTGAACCATTAATATTGGATTGAATTGAATAATTTAAACCGAAAGTTATGCTTCATACGGCATCCAACGATGGTTCATAAGATCAATTATTACTAGGTTTAGTGAGCATACGTACAAAAAATATGTTTGTTTAGGTTTGGAACAATTAAGGGTTCATAGAATACGACAAACTCTCTTGGTTATTTTGAAACACCAAACGATCAACATTGAGATGCAATTGAAAATTAAGAAATCGGATATAAATCTTTGAAGCGAAAACAAAACAAATATAACCAAAGTTCACCATCATTTACAAAAGGAGTGCTACATTTCTTTAAATTTCGAATTAGGGAATTTACTTCCTGACAAAATACGTCTAATTACTTCTTTCACTTAACACAAAAATCAAATTAAATCGTTTTCCTCACCGGAAAAACCAGCTTATCTGTTTAATGTTAATATGAATCTAGACAAATTAACATTATTTTCCGTAATCTATAGAAATTATTCTGAATTCGTGAATACCAGTTTGAAGTTAAACGACGATCATCATTAGTAAGCATCAGTATAATAAGGACCTATGGGAGCTTCAAATTACTTCTAATTATCCATTTTGTATATTTCACATATATTTTCAATGTGAAAACATATATTATTATTTTATGTAATCTGCCATGTAAACTAT
This sequence comes from Atriophallophorus winterbourni, assembly GCA_013407085.1. Classification (NCBI taxonomy): domain Eukaryota; kingdom Metazoa; phylum Platyhelminthes; class Trematoda; order Plagiorchiida; family Microphallidae; genus Atriophallophorus; species Atriophallophorus winterbourni. The sequence goes on along the minus strand of JACCGJ010009347.1, from coordinate 6,175 downwards.
TACCCCAAAGCTTTCCTTCAACTGTTGCTGGAAAAATATGTAATTATTTTTGACAATAACATTTGCGTAGTCTTGTTTGGAATATTTGTAGCTCGGGTCGTTGTTGTAGCTTACTTGGATATGTTCTCCAAGCTTGTTGAGTTTGCATCGGACGTTTCGTTGGCAGACTAGGCAACATCTTCGGCGTAGTCGCTATGTTATTTAGAAGAAGAAGAAGAAAACTTTATTCGTTAAAACGAATTTTCAGTTTATCAAAATAGTTTGAACACAGAATTTCAATACGAATAAGAGTGACGTCAAACTTTGATGGGAAAATTTGAGATTGCCAGTCACATTAAAAATCAAAACAGCTTCGGTTTCGCCTGCAAGAATTAGGCTTTGTGATTGTGATGGATGTTGGTGAAAAGTCATGCTGCACGATTTTTGAACCCCCATGTATGCGTTTTCTCTCGCATTTTTTGACCGGCGCAGCAAATTCTCCATCCTTTAAAATAAAAATATTTTGCAGCATTTAAAGCGTGCGGGGCATCAAACGTCCTTTGTTTACATGTTCGCGACATGTTAAAACGTTTCAAAAACAAAAGGTTCCGTGTTGACTGAAAAAAACAAAAACGCATGAAAACAATAATTTTGAGCACGGCCGATTCAAAGGCCCCGCGTTTTTGTTAATAATATCAACTAATAATGCATTACATGACATGTTTTTCCAAAGAATATGCATAGGTATTATAATCACTGTAATGTGATGTAAATGCGAGTAGAAGCGTATATTTGAATTACTCATGGATATATCATTTTTACTCTTATCTAAAAACCGTCGCTGATGTCCCACTGTGGAACATCTGTTGCAATTCGTTAATTAATTGTTGAACATTTTGGCCATCGTACGATTTGGAATATTGCTGCATTTTATTGCCAGCTAAAGCTGATGATATTGTATATCCCCCGAGTGAGGTTTGTGACTCGATTAAGCAATTCGAGAAAGTTTCCCCAGGTCGATTCTTCTCAGGCAACCCTGTGAATAGCACATGACAATTTTCGATTTGTCAACCATCTTAGTGAGACTGTGTATTTGAAATGGGTTTCTTCGTTAGCAAGTTATTTGAAAATAATCTAGACCGATCGGGAGTCCATAATCATTGAAAGAAAGTTTGCAACGAATGGGTTAGAGCAAAACTTTACCAAAAACCTGCTCTAGCCGATTCATGGTAAACTTTCTTCTCATGATTGGGGTTCTTTGTTGTGAATGACATAGTAGGACATCATGATGGTGATGTAATCTGTCTGGGTTGTGCAATGCGAGTCCGGATGTCTGAGATTTATATTATGTTCATCGAAAGCACCCTTTTTAATGTAACCAATGTAATCCTCTTTTCTATTTCGTTTTGTTTGCCTGTACCATTCTACTGGCGTTGTATAGGTAATAATAGAGCAAAACGAGGTGGCCGCTACAACCCAACGGCCGTGGATTCATACCTTGAGTCTAGGTCTAGAACAGACGTCTGTTTCAAATTTCGTTTGTCGAGTATATTCTGAAGATGATTTTACAACGGGATGTATTCGAACCGTTTGAGAAATTTGCAGTCTTTAGATCTGGGTGGATGATTTACTCGGTTATATAGTGTAGGCAGATTGAAGTCTCTCATAATCAATAATTACGGATTGCGCAGTTTTTCAACGTACTTCACTGCCTTGAAGAAGTTTCCGTTATGCGCATTTAATGATGAAGGTGAACAGTAAGCCACACCAAAGGCGCAACCGTCTCCTAATTCGAACTTCAAGTTACACCATTTACTGTCATTCAGATCGAGATCCGTGAATGTAACTACAGTGTTATATATGCGTTCGTAGTGTTAAACGGCCTCATCACCACCTGGTAATAAGTGCTCTCCCTGAAATAGGGTCATGTTTGGAATAGTGAGTTCGCGATCGCTCATATGAGGTTATAACCATGTCTCAGTTATTGCAATTATATCGAGTGAGTGGTGATCACAAAGATCATTCATTTTAGCTAGTTTGTTTACCAGGCATTGTGCGTTTGTACATAGGCAATTCATTAGGGTTTTCGTAGACAATGATGGAGCTGAAAGCACGCCTATTTGTCTTACCATTCTAGAGTCGGGCATTGGTCGTTTTTGTGGATTGCCGCAGTATTTCTAATCTGAGACTCGTCTGATTGTAGATTGTAGAAGCTTCATTAGTCAGTTTCGGGGTAGAAAGTCTGGGGTCATTCGCGTTGACACCATTTTTCGTCATTTGTAATGACCTTCCGGAGGCTAAATGCATTTTTATCAAAGAGCGAAAAAAAACAAGTTGAGATGAAATGGAATGTATTGTGTGGAATAATGATACTTGGAACATTTATGCCGTTAGAACTGACTCGTTTGAAAAAAGGACGTGATTCACCGAATCACGATAAAACCACACTATTGGGGTTGACTCGAAATAATTAGCATGGCATGTAAAACGTTCTACTAAATTCTTAAATTTTTCAAGGATTTTTTGTTAAACAAATTAATACTTTACAACACCACATGATTACGGTATGACAAATCGCTGAATATTCGTATTCGTGTTGCTATTCCATTATAGGAAAAAAGTAAATTATAAAGGCGACATAAAAAAGACATCAACCTGCAATCTCATCATCCTCGGAGTTTTAGAACCTGCAAGCAATCCTGATGCCAACGAGCGAGCTGAGCATGACCACAGACAATGTCTGATATTATTCGTGCCAAAAAACCGTCTTTGTTGGCAATTTCAGTTCACATTTCTTAAAGAGTTATGAAGGAACTGAACAATAATAACTGAAAATATACTTTTTGTTGAGGGCTATGATTGACATTATACTTTCGTATTCACGTTTGTTTTAACGAATGCAAGTGAGGTCGTCAAATGAATATTAACCAATAGGAAATGTTCGTCACAGATATATTCATGGTTTCGTTAAATTTGGTGCTCAGTATAAATATGTTTTGCGTTATGGCTGCCGGCATATCCTTGTATCGCTTGTTAGATTTTTGCTTGTCAATAGACGGTCGTATTTATGACAAGCCGGTACGTTCAAATTTGTGGAAATTAATAAAATACTGGATAATAATATTTTTAATATGTGCACGTTAAAAATTTGCCAATCTGTATTGTGAAATATTCTCGTACATCCTGCCGGATACGTAAAAGACTTAAGTTTTAAATTATCCAGGCATTGATTCTAAAAAAATTATTCTTAGTGGAAGTAACTTGCGTTCATAATCAAACGTATTCACGTTTCTAGTGAACTCGTTCGTTTATTAATTTAAAATTTTCAATTTATATCCAACTTTCTTTATTGATTTAATGAAATCCTTAATATGAAAAATATCTCATTACTCCTGTCTCCATAACTTTCCCATATTTTTGCTTCATAATACGTTACGCTTTGTAAACAAGTTGTAAGTTTTATGTATCACTTCGCAGGTTGGATGCAATCTGTCATAATGCGTCTACCGGAGTATATCTATATATTTTTTTACACAATCATTTAAAAATGACAAAGTGCCACCCAATCAATTTGGGTGTGGGCGTGATACTACCCGGTTGCCCAGGCCGAAGTAGAGGAGTTGATCTTGAGGACTCCCACCTCAAGCCTTTGGCCCAAAAGCCTAACCCGCAAGGCAGCGGAGCGAGATTAAGGATCGCACCTATCGGGGCCAGATACTGTAGGTACAGTTCACAAGCCATTCGCGAGGTAAAGACCAAGCAGGGACTCCCGACATCATCCCGACCAGTCGAGCCGGTGATCCTTGCGGATTCATACGCCTCTTCTGGTATACAATGCCGACGAGGACAAGGAGCCTGTGTTTGTCTTGGCTTCTCACAATTGAACAAACTGGGTATTGAGTAAAATCTGAAGATGCCACGAAGGACATCACCCAGTATAGCTACTGGATCATCGAGGGCCCACACAAGACGCGCCACACACGTTCAAGGCCATTTCGGGCAACGTGCGCCCTTCTTAAAGATTGGGATAACCGTCGATTCACCCCATGACGCCGGGACCCGCTCCTCAGCCCATACTTTTGTAAACAAATCTCGTAACTCCGCTGCCACAAGATCACCTCCCTCCTTAAACAAAATCGGGTGGAGGTCGTCAGGACCAGGTGACTTGTGGCGCTTCAGTGCTCGAATTACATCTCTCACCTCATGGAGATCAGGAGCGGCTAAGGAAACGGGCCAAGGCGTGCAAATCGGTGTCTCAGGCGGCGAGGTCGGAGGAGGTGGCTGGCTGAACTGAGCACCAAAGTGCTCAGCCCATCGTTCTAAGCGTCTACTAAGATTGGTGATCGGCGAGCCGTCAGTTTCGAAAATAGTCTCGCTCACTGTATTCAGTTTCGAACCAGTAGCTCTAATTAACTGAAACAATTTGCGAGTATTGCCCGATGCGGCTGCAACCTCCATCTCACAAGCACGTTGAGTCCACCAGAACTCGCGGTCATTCCTTAAGCTGGCCTTTAAGCGGGTATTGAATTCTCTCCGAGCACGGTTGTGTTCAGTGCCGGTGGGTAAAGTTCGACGGTGATCGATTAAAGCAAGTGACTGGGCCGAGATCCAAGAGCGTGGCAAAGAGCGGGTGGGTTGACAGCTTTCAGAAGTAGCGCAGGACAGTGCTGTCCGAACGAAGTTCCAGTGCTGCTCAACATCAGACGGGGGTGCTTCTGCGAGCTCCCTGGTCAATGCATGATGGAACTCGGTTTTGACAGCGGGGAGCATCAAAGAGGCGGTGTCTACATGAGTTCGTCTTGCGCGTGCCTTACCCCCAAATTGGAAGTTGACTGTCGCACAGACTAGCGCATGGTCTGCGTCCACACTGGTGGTCCAGTATGAACGACAATCCTTGATGCTACCACGCCACCTGTAGCTAATAGCAATGTGGTCAATTTGAGACCAGACGTGCTGTGATGGTGAGCGCCATGTGGCCATTCGACGCTGGAAACGCCGAAATGCCGTACTGGAGAGATAGAGGCGGTGATCGCCACAGAATGTGAGCAATCGTTCTCCGTTATCTGAACGCCCGCCATCCAGCCCATACTGACCTCCTAGGTGGCGCTCGTATTCAGACAGGCGACCAACGCGAGAGTTGAGATCTCCTGCCATGATTACGACATCTGTCCTGCGTGCCTTGCGAAACAAACTATGCAACTTCTCATAGAAGTTGTCCTTACTGAGATCCACACTACAGTCTGTTAGAGCGTAGGCAGAAATCACAAACAAATCCCTCCGCGTTTCGCACCGCCTGTTCACCCGACAGTGGCCACGAAATCGTGCACCGCACAGTCTGCTGTCAACGGGAATCCCCTCTAAGAGTGATTGCTCAGCACGGGAGCTGAGCGCGATACCGACGCCAGCCAATCCGGCAGAGGAAGCATCCGGGTCACTAGAGAGGCGCAGGTGGAATCTGCTGTCTGGTTCAGCTGGTGAGACCAACTGACAGACTTCGATTGTGTCACGGAAACGGGTTTCCGACAAGCAGCAGATATCAATGCCTAACGTCTCGAGCGTTCGTGCAAGGCCGACCTGTTGTCCCGGTTGTAGCAAGGTCCGAACGTTAAACGAAGCTAACCTAAATGAAACCCGCGGGCGTAGAAGAGTTGCAGCAATCGACGGCTGTCTAGACGGCATGAGTCGTACATCAGGTAGAGAGAGCGAATCGGGGATGGTAACATGTGGAGAAGAGGAAATAGAAGCAATAGAGGAGATAGATGTAGGAATTTCTAGTGCTGTTATTGTCATTGTTTGGGTGTGGGCGTGATACTACCCGGTTGCCCAGGCCGAAGTAGAGGAGTTGATCTTGAGGACCCCCACCTCAAGCCTTTGGCCCGAAAGCCTAACCCGCAAGGCAGCGGAGCGAGATTAAGGATCGCAACTATCGGGGCCGGATACTGTAGGTACAGTTCACAAGCCATTCGCGAGGTAGAGACCAAGCAGGGACTCCCGACATCATCCCAACCAGTCGAGCCGGTGATCCTTGCGGATTCATACGCCTCTTGTGGTATACAATGTCCGCGAGGGACAAGGAGACTGTGTTTGTCTGGCTTCTCACCATTGACCAACCTGGTATGAGTAACTCTGAAGATGCCACGAAGACATCACCAAGTATAGCTCAATGGATCATCGAGGCACGCAAGCCGCTGCACCA
>JACCGJ010009343.1:0-43636 GCA_013407085.1 Atriophallophorus winterbourni | reverse complement strand
GTCTTAGTTGCAGTATTGGTAAATACTCCTTCAACCAACGACGCCAAAACGCATCCGCGAGTACCTGACCTTGTCGCCAACGCATTGTATACCGATCTCTGATGTTTACACAGTCGTCTAATATATGTCATGTTCACGGTTAAGCAATAGATGATTCGGAGTCAATGCAACTATCTGCTCCGGGTCGTCATATATCGGTACGTCGGACGATTGTTTAGTATCGTTTAACTTCATCAAGAATGTCAATAATGATTCGTCGGTTAAGAGTTGTTCCTGTGACACCGCACTCAGAATGCGGCGGACGGATCTGATCTGCCGCTCCCAAATACCTCCGCGATGACTACTATAAAAGGGTTAAACTTCCACTTGATGCCTTTCGCCAACAGATTCTTGTTAACTTTGATATCTCAAAGATTATTTTATAAACGTTTCAATTCATGCTCTGCTCTGACAAAATTTCTGCCTCTGTCAGTCAACATATACTTAGAGGAACCACGACGATTAATGAAACGGGATAAAGTCATCAAAAACAAATCAATTGATAGGATATACGTAACCTCTAAATCGACGGCACGTGTTTTTAGACATGTAAATACGCATCCATAGCGTTTTCTGTTACTGCGTCCTTCGCGCACAGCAAACGGACCAAATAAATCAACTTTTGTCGCTTTAAATGTATACCCGGGTGTCATTTGACATACCGGTAAATCCGCCATTATTTGCACTGATGGTTTTTCTGATCGCACACTGCATAAAATGCACTTACGCAATATACGTTTCACCACCGAAGCACCTCCCAGTATCCAATACTTCTTCCGTGCTTCTGCTGAAACTAAGTAACACCCATATGTCTTTCAGTTTCGTGAATTTATCTTATAATATTGGTTGTTATAGGATGCTTAGAGGGTAGTGTGACGGGGTGCATTAAATGAGGTGTAATTGAAGCAGTTCTGAGTCTACCTCCAACACACAACAGACTATTTTTTCAGTATAGGGTTCAATTTGCGCAGGGGTGATGATCTAGAAATGTTGGTGAAGGGTTTCACAGACCTTCCATGCAATGTCTTCAGCTCTTCTGTAAAGTACAAAACTTGAACGTAACGTAAAATATACCATTCAGCATCTTGTAGTTCGGACAGTGTCAAAACTCCAACCATCAAGCCAATAGTTAAATTTTCAGCAGTTTTCTTTGCAAGAGGTATTGCCGGAATCGGCATAACTACGCAACGGCGCATTTGAGTTTAGTCCATGAGGAAAAATAACAGACCAACGTTTCAAATGGGTGCGACGTCGAAATAGTCGTCAATTTAGTGGTCTTTTTTCTAAACTCGATACGTTTGTCGTCTAGAGATAAGTCGATCTGACAAGACACGAGCCAATCACACATATCAATCAGTAAAAATCCAGGACCATGTAGCCATCGATTCAGCAAATAAAAATCGCGAGAGTGTCAATAACTCGGGAGGCAATATCCGCGGGGTTCTCGTTCGATGATACATGCCTTTATTGTGAAGTGTCAGTGTGTTCACGGGCGAAACCGATTCTATTAGCCACAAATGTTTGAAAGCGGGATTCATTACAATACGATAGTGAAATCTGTCCATAGGTAAGCCTTTACCTTATCCCAGCCGATTTCATCGTATATGTTTCCCAATATTTTTACCGATAAAACAGCCGCCTCTAATTCCAGCCTCGCGATTGCAATTGGCTTGAGTGGCCAAACACGGGCTTTCCCCATCACAAAACTGCAATGTAATTTTCCTCTGGAGGATGAGTATCGCACGTACGCTACAGCTCCGTAACCTACCTCTGTGGCATCCGAAAAAACGTGAAGGAACGTATCTTCACAGTTAAATCCAGAAGGCTTCATGCATCGTGGAAGTTGCAAGGACTTCACAAATTGTATTTCTTCCTTCCAGGTTTCGTAAATGCTCGTTTTATTACCATCTAGTTCTTCGTCCCAACTATGTTCTCTCTTGCATAACGCTTGTAACAATCTTTTTGGCTTCAGTTGAAATTGGCGCTACAAATCCCAGGGGATCATACAATGATGCGACACAGGATAGTATTTCACGACGGGATACTGTACCAGAAGGGATGTTGACACTAAACCGGAATCGATCACAGTCAACGGACCAACATAGTCCCAACGCGTGCTGTAGGCTTGAATCTGCTATGTTCAAGTCAACTAAATGCATTGCTCCTTCCGGTGCGGGTATGATTCCAATATCAAAGCATTATTGCTAACCCATTTATGTAGACAAAACCCGCCAAGATGCAATATTCGTTGAAGTTCATCAGCTACTTTGATAGTATCTTCAGCAGTATCGACAAATACCAAACAGTCGTAAACGTAGAAATTCATTTTACAGCAAGTATTGTGTCACTACCAAACATATCAGCATTATCGTCAGCTGTTTTACGCAGAGCAAACGTCGCACAAAATGGAGAAATGGTTGCTCCAAATCGACATTTAGTCTATAGGTATCCAAGGGAAGACTATGATCTTCATCAGTATGCCAGAGAAAACAGAAGGAAATACGATCGCCTATTAGGAGCCGAACTTGAAGGAGCATCTCTTGAATATCAGCTGATATTGCGATCTCTTTAAGGCGGAATCTCAAAATCACTCCTGTGATGCTCTAAGTCTAATCAGGACCAGGATGTATGCAATCGTTCAAAGAAACCCCATGGAATTTTGCTGCACAATCCAACACGAACCTCACCTTTCCGGGTTTTCACGGATTCTAAACTGGATGGTAAGGAATGTAGCGAATAATTTTATCAGTTACATGCACGGGTTTTATAACCTTCACTGAGGTAATTTCGCAATATGTCATCATATTTGTCCAACAACGAACCATCTCTGAGCAAGCGACCCTTTAAATATTGAAGTCTCTTCTCTGCCAATATACGATTACGAGGTCCATGACTGGTATCAAATTTCCACGGAACAGGTACATCGTTATGTGCGTTCCATACGCATTTGTCACGCTCGGCTTTCGATACTGTATGTTTATCTTGTATCAACATAGACAGTGCACTATCATCACGATTATCAGAAAACTCACTGTCAAACAATTTTATTATGTCCTCAGCAATATCCCTTTGTGTACTGACACAATTGATCAAAACGTTACACATCGCTGTCGATGTTGAACCAATAATCGTCCATCCCAGTGGCGTCGAGTGTGAAAATGGTTGTTTTGGTCTTATAAACCGCTGTCCCAACACCCAGTTAACTTCCAGGAGGTTTACTCCTAATAAAATCGGAACTCTTTAATCTGGGATACGGATTAGATTATGATCAGATAGGTGACTCAATTGTTTGAATAATGACTGCTTAGGAATAGTCACCTCTTTCACTGGGAGAGAATTCATTACGTAAGCCTGATCAATATCTACCTTGGCACCATCATGCAGCGACAGGATTCCAGATTACTAGACAGTAGTTTTTTGTTTATGTGTGCCATGCACTGAAGTGACATCAATGTAGGCTTGTTCACCCTACAGTCCCAGTTCTTCGGCTAAATCAGCAGTCACCAAGGTTGCGTCAGAGCCATTATCCAAAAGGGCGTTCTTAAGCACTACCCCATTCGGATCCATTACTCTTACAGCAATGAAAGACAAAAAATTGCCACAGCTTCGTGTACGTGTCGAATTGATCATCATCTAAGACTCACCTTTGACAGTGCGATGTTAGAGTCTGTGATGTTTGCCGTTGCATCCATCCTTTCCACATCTAATAGGCACTCAACAATCAGCTAACTCTTGATTTGGTTGAGTGCAGTTAAACCAGAGTGTGCAATTTTTAATTCGAATCACCTTTTAAGCGTGAGGTAACCTAACAAACACAGTGCATTCTTTTAATGTATGTGTCATGGAGAACTCTTAGCAACCATATGACTCAGTCGTTGAAGTAACATTCATGCGAACCTTCCTAGTATTCCTGCTACATACTGTCCTGGGCAAATTGAAGTGAACTGAAATATGATGCATTCGGTACGACCTTCAATTTAGCTTGAGCTTCAAAAATCACTTCTTCAGTTCAAGTTTCAATGTGCTGAAGGTGGCTAAAGGCCAGTCACGCTCCCAGATTTCCCTCGACGGTATGTGGATGAGCACCCAGGACTTCGATATTGAGTAGACTGTTCACATGGTTCACACGTTCTTGTTTTCGGTTATCTATGGGAGGTCAATAGTCAATAGTGTATTGTGGAAATAAAAGCTACAAGCTTAATAGAATAACCACAGGATATTTAACACATTGTGTCGGGAACAATGTCCACAGTCCAGAGAGGAGAAACGTAATTCATATTGAGTGGGAAGTTAACGCTCTGGAGAGAGAAAAAATGCTGCAGTATCACAGAGATCATAATAACAAAATTATGATTAAAATTTGTGCAATGCGTTTTAGAAATAAATGTCAATGCGTTCTTTAAAATAGTGGGAGATGGGTCAGAAACGACAGAATGATGCAGGGCATTCCAAGCCCGAGTAATCCGAATGGCGAAGAATTGTCTCCGACAGTCCAGTCTACTGTGCCGATGCGCTAGGTTGAGAGGATGACCACGATTTCCAGAGGGCAGTGCCAATTCTAGCATTTGACTACATGGATGATTTTTATCCGTCAATATTCGATACGTAAGAATCAGATCGCCTCGGAGTTGACGGTAATCCGTTGGAAACAATCTCAGTGTTGTTAGACATTCTTGGTAGCTGGCTAGGCCAAGCCCTTTGACAAGCTTGGTAAAACGTCCCTGTGGTTGTTCCAACGCGTGCTAGTCACGCTTCAAACATGGTTTTCGAACAGAAATAGCATATTCTAAGTGGGGCCTGACGTACGCCTGAAGTAGAAGCGGAAAGAGACATGAATCGATGGTTCCGAATGCCCGCTTCAAGAGCCCAACCTTTCTATTAGCTACGGTTGAAGCACTTTTACACTGAGCAGAACAGCCCACGTCGTGTTGCACGATCACTCCGAGATCCTTTTCTCGTGTTGTGACAGTGAGGATCTTGCCACCTAGAATATACCTAGGGTCGCCAGGAAAGCGAACACGTAATGCGTGACATTTTTCAATGTTGAATGGTAAGCGATTGATCGTTGACCATTAATGCAATGAGTCTAGATCGGATTTCAGTTTTGACATATCGTCAGACGAATTGATGGAGCGCCAGATTCTGATATCATCCGCAAATAGGAGAAACGGTGATTTTACGTATGCTCCAGTGTCATTGATAAACAACAAAAATAGACGCGGGCCAAGAACGGAACCCTAAGGTACTCCACACTAAATTGGGAACGGCTCTGAAAGGGTCTGTTTAACACGCACGCGAAGAGTTCTCGAACGCAGGAATGCAGATACACAGGAAAGCAATACAGGTGGTAAACCGAATGACTGCAGCTTCTCCAGCAGTATTATATGGTCAACGCGGTCGAAGGCTTTGGAGAAATCTAAGTAAATAACATCTACTCCTCTAACTCCATCAGCAGATTTAATCCAGTAATCCCGAGCCAAATGTAAGTTAGAGTTACATGAGTGTCCTCTACGAAATCCATGTTGTTCTGCAGCGATAATATCGAAGCCGTCCGCAAAAGCCATGATTTTGTCAGCAACTATTGCTTCTATCACCTTGGACAGCACTGGAAGGAGAGTGACTGGACGGTAATCGGCGGGATCACTGCGATTTCCACCCTTGAAGATTGGAGTGATGATACCTTCCTTCCAACCAGCAGGGACTTCAGAATTATCCACGAGTCGTTGAAAATACACCGCAAGCGGTTCGCTAAGTTGATCAGCAACTGCACGCAATGCTTTTGGCGTTATGCAATCGATACCCGGTGAAGAGTTGAGTCGAAGTCGCATGATTCTTTCTCGGACTCTGGTAGCAGAAACATGGTGTAAGAGTTTAGAGGAAATGGGGACAAAAACAAAAGAAAGATTAGGGAGGGGTTTTGGAAAAGGGGCATGTAATGTGATCTCAAGACTGCTGCTGCTTCCTTTGATGTAGACGTGGAGCCTGCACCAGTAATATACTAGTATTATACCATCTTGGAGCTTATTCAAGTGGTTGATAACAAGGTTGCTGAAAAAGTGCTCACGTACGAGCAATCTAGGTCTACTCTTAAGAAGTTTCATTTTTTGTGGGTTAGCTTCCATAATTCAGTAATATTATCGCCGCGTGACCCTTTAGAATCTTAAATGCTTCTATTTGGTTGCATCGCAGCCGCCCACTCTTTAGTGACAATAGATCGATGTCCTTGAGTCTTGCCTCAGGTTTTACCTGTTTGACCCTCAACCATCCTAGTCGCAAGGCACTGGATTTTTTCGAGACATGCGATATCTTTTTTCAAGTACGGTGCCCAGGATTGAACACAGTATTCGAAGTAAGTCTACCGCACATGCATGCGGCATGCTAACCGACCCTTTGATTTCAATGCTATTACCGAGACTTAGATGACGGATTATGTTACTTCCTAAAAAGTCTATCATACCAAATGATCGTCTCACCAAAAGGGAAGGAATATTCCTCCAGTTTGCGTTTTCACTTATTTTTGAGCCCCTGTCTGATCACTGCTTACATGTCATAGGCTCCCTATGGTGTCGTCGTCAACTCAAAAAACATGACTATATTCTCGTTGGTGTCATTTACCGCCTCCCACATACCAAACCTGAAGCAGATACGCTTTATCGTTACATCGCTGTCATGTAATACTAATAGGAGACTTCATTTCGTTCAAGCTGTCCACACCACATGCGCACGCGAAACCTGCTTTAGAATTTCACGAACTTGTAATATCTCACCCATTGTATAGTCATCTTAAACAACCCAGACGATTCTGTTTAGCTAATGCGACTTCTCTCCGACCTGTTACTAACCAATAGTGGATTTATGATTCAAGAAGTGTGTAGCGAGCCACCCCTTGGAAAAAGCGATCATGAAGTTTTGACGTTTCCACGCTTAATTATGGCCATCATTTAAAAGTCACCTATCGACAAAGTAGATAGTTCATACATTGAACGATCTAACTTTTTCGTTGTGTCAGCCTCTTCCCTAGGTTACTTTACTTAACTACATTTGAAATAACACATCTTTCTTTAAATCAACATACTGTACCTTGGTCTGATTTACAAAACACGTTCTGCTGCCATCTGGAACCATCCACGCTTTCTTCTTCCCGCCCATAAACGAAAATCCACTTTTTGTCTACAATATCCCGTAGTTAACTTCTTCTTCTTCTTAAAGAAAATATCCCGTAGTTAACAATTTAACAATATCTCTTTATAACGTGGTGTGTCAATGTCTGGTAAAGATAGCTATGCATTGCATTTTTAGACCATGGTGAAAAGCACGGGCGTCTGCCTAAATAAATAGCATCTAACATAGATACACTGTTAAACAATATATTCCGAAATTTCATAAATCCCGCTCGCTCGCGAAAATGCTGGAAACAAGAATTCATCACATATTAATCCTGTTCAATAGTTTGCCGACCTGCTGTCCATCAAGTGAAGGGGAGAAAGCCTTCCCCGGGAAAGTTCAGCGTAAAGCGACGAAAAAGGTGGAAGATCTCCAGTATGAGGAGCTGACCTGTTAAGATAGTCTTAAGAAGTTGCGTCCTTATCAATTAGTCAGAGGCCATTTGAATTCTTCATTACCCGCCCAGAATTCCTTCGACGGTATGCGGTTGAGCACCGGTACTTCAATATGGGGTATTGTTTCCAGATACCTGAAAAATACGATGGGGTTTCCCTTCACCAGCAAAATGAAAGATCCTCGATTCCGTAAACAAAAGAGAGAGAGAGGCGTGTGCAATAACACAATAAATTCAGGAGATTATAGTCACTCATTATCTGGACACTGTAGCGATATCCCAAAAGGGTCGGCTGAATTTTTGGTTGGGCCATAGTGGTGTTTTTTTACAGCTGCGTTCTAGCTACTGCTTTGTTTTTTGAACACCCTCTTCCTGACCCACAGAACAACGCTCGTATTCCGAATCTTATCTTTTCTGGAGTGATGGCGTTATGCAGTACAATCAAGTTCGAAGAAAATGGAGAAATGAAATAGAGAAAAGGGTAGTACTGTTGGTCGGTACCTGTTGGTGTTTTTGTCTCAGAAATCATCTTGTTCGTTGCTCTTAGGATTCACTTCTTTATAAATGTCGGGTTATATGATTTTTTGAACTGCTCGATGTCATTGGCCTGGCGATGAAGGTCAATCAATATACACGTGATGCAGACAGACTTTTGAATCGCATTTTAGCGAAAGATACAGTAAATAGAATTTACAATAATAAATGTTTAGAGACACTGGCCTGCTACACAGCCCCCACCAGTGCTGAGAACACTGGGTGCCGAACGTCGGGATAAAAAAGGCGATTCGGAGGCCAAGAAATAGATAGCACCCGTTCTAAGCACGGCCGGTAAACTCGCTATCCAGAGTTTAAGGGCGGATAAATGGAAATAGCCCATCACTGCCAGTCACTTCGATGTTATCTGAGGGTATTCATCACTGGAAGTTGGTTCATCTAATTCCAGGGTAATTTCTTCCTCACCATACCCTGAAAAGAAAAAGATTAGTAGGCCAAATGTTTGTTCTTTCAAGTTCATGCATATGATAATCTAATGGGCGAGATAAACGTTGTTACCTGATCTTGTTTTACGTTCAACTTCGGTGTCATTGTAATTTATTGCTTGACTGCTTTGTTTCATTTTAAGTACATTAGTTGACACGTCTCCACCTAGTTCTTTTTCAATAAAGGCTGGTTTCAATCTTTCGATGGATATCTTTTCCTTTCTACCTTTGATGTCGATGACGAAGTGCTTTGGATGACTTCTGAGGACTTCAAAAGGACCGTTGTATGGAGGTTCCAGTGGTTTACGTACTGCTAGTTTACTAGAGAGAACTCAGCTGACCCTTTCCGGATATCGTAACAACGTGCAGATCATTGGTTACTTCGATCTCACGATTTTTCGACAAACGAAACTCCTTCAGTGAAATCTCGACCAAATATGTTCAACACTGATATTTTACAACGCTGGTCACCAATAGTGGTAGAGCTCTTAAAACGGATGTGTAATCGTGCAGAACTTCTGTGTTGTGCGGCTAACCCCTGTGCTAAATTGATTGGCCAGGCAGGATTGAAGCAGGCTGATGTGATTCCTATACATAAAGGTGGCAGTCGATCTTCAGTTTGCAACTACAGACCTGTAAGCCTTACTAGTATCCCTTGCAAAAACCTAGAGAGACTTATTAGGGACAGGATCTGTCGCCACCTTGTCTCTGGTTCGTTGCTAAACTCTGCTCAGAATGGTTTTCTAAAAGGAAAGTCTTGCCTAACGAACCTATTATGTTTTCTTAATGAGGTCACTAGGAGGCTAGATAAAGGCCACCAGATCGAAGTTCTCTACTTGGACTTCCATAAAGCCTTTGACTCGGTAAACCACAGGTTGCTTGCAATGAAGATTGGACTAATAGGTATCGATGGCCCTCTAAAGAACTGGATCACAAACTTCTTGAGCAATCGGTATTTTCGCGTTCGCATAGGCAATATGTATTCCGCGAAAGCAGGAGTTGTTAGTGGAGTCCCGCAGGGTTCAGTACTAGGCCCACTACTCTTTCTTATCTTCATCGATGATTTGGCATCCTCGCTTAAGTGTCCCTGCTATATTTTTGCAGACGATGTCAAGTTTATCGGATCGCTGAACGAACAGGATCTTTTTGAGGATATAGAAAAGGTCATCAAGTGGTCTTCCACGTGGGATCTACCAGTCAACTTCTCCAAAAGCTATCTTCTGTCCAAAGCTGCAACGAAGCTGCAGGTTGCTGGACCTGATAACATACTGGAGATAACTGGGGTATCAAAAGTCCGGGACTTAGGTATTGCGGTTTCAGCGGACTTTAAATGGGCTGATCAATGTGCAGCTGCTGCACAACGCGCTAGGAACCAGCTCTTTCGCCTCCGATCAGTTTTATCCTGCAGGTCCCCGGAGGTTTTCATCCCATTGTATAAAGCGATAGTGAGACCTCATCTCGAGTATTGCGTTCAAGCTTGGTCTCCTTACTTGGAAAAGGACATTGCCACGCTTGAAGGTGTTCAGCGCCTAGCTACTCGTATGATTAAAGGGCAATCTGGGAAGTCATATGAACAACGACTGTTGAGTCTAGATCTCTTCTCGCTAAAAAGAAGGCGACTACGTGGGGATCTGATCGAGACCTTTAAAATCGTTAGAGGCTTTAGTTCTATTGATCCGGCTGATATGTATGCTCTTGCGCCAGTGGTAGGTACTCGAGGCCATTCACTGAAACTGGCAAAACAACATGTCAGGTCTAATGCACGTAAGCACTTCTTTAGCGAAAGGGTAGTGAATCATTGGAACTGTCTGCCCGAAGAGGTAGTTTGTTCTACTTCAGTAACGTGCTTCAAAGATAGACTAGACTCGATCTGGCGCTCTGTGTTTCCAAATTTTTATCCCTAATTTTATAGTTGTTCTTCAATTTGTCGTTGGAACGCACTAATGTCTCTCCTCACCTATTGGGTGAGGGAGTTTTTCTGTTGCATTCCAGCCAAAGTCATACCAGAAGAATATTGAACCTACTATTCGAAGTGGTGGACGCTCTTTTGGCTTACCACCGGAAGTATTCTGGACGCTCGATTGGCGACTCTGCCACATATCGTCCTGTGCTAACTGAACTGAACTGAGCGTGGTAAATGCAACAAAGTTGAACGTACCGCCAAAGTCGATTATTTCAAACAGACAAAAATAAAAGAACGTTTTGGTAGTGGTGGGTGCATCTCTGCAGCTTTCCACCGAAATAAATTCTGGACACTCGATTGGTTCGTTAGCCACATACTGTCCTGGGCAAATTGAACTGAACTGAGCGTAGCTATAAAATCTTTGGGGATTGGATTTAGCATCCCTAGCTAAGAATAACTCAAACTCCTGTTTGAGCAAACGCTGTATTTTACCACAAGAGTTCCGAGCGGTTTTGTATCGGACCCAAGAACCAGAAGTAAGAGATAGCTTATATTGCCGCCATAAACGATCTCGGTTTCGGGTAGACCGACGAACTCGAGGAGTCCACCAGGGCGGCCTATGATGCTTTTTCACGACTTGCAGCGGAGCGTGCTTGTCTTGTAACTCCTTAAGATACTTACAAATTCTATCCCAGTTTTCACTTACATTAAAATCGTTAGAGAACTGGAAGAAAGATTTTGAAGTCTGTAGAAGAAAATCCCAGTCTACAAGCCTAAAATTTCGTCTAGGGCGAGCAGTAGGTTTGTGAAACCGCAGTACCGCTTCGAAGCTTATCATTACGTGATCGCTTTTGCCGAGCGGTGGTAGGTATTTTAAGAATCTAACGGCTTCGGGCTGGGACGACAATACTAGGTCGAGAGTGGATGGAGTACACCCATTACGAAACCTCGTAGGATCACTCACATGCTGATGCAGCGCATGATCATGGAGCCATTCGAGAAACATTTCGGATTGCTTGGTGACTAAACCTACAGAGACGGCCCAATTTATGTCCGGGAGGTTGAAATCACCTAAGATGAGTACGCTGGGAGCTGATTGAAACAACCTGTCGAGCGTCTCAATCAGCTGTGTAATCTCCTGCTGGACTGCACTGGGTGTGACGTAGACACAAGCAATTGCGAGGGCTGACTTGTAGCAAGTCAGGATACTCGTAACAACTTGGACGTTTTCACTGGTTAGGGATATACCCGTTTCTGTATTGTGCAAGCCATACTCTAGGAGGAGTGCAACGCCACCGCCTCTCCTGTCGCCAGGTCTATCGCATCTAATGACGAGATAATGCTCGCTGATGTTTGTTGGCACATCGTCAAGCGCAGACAGCCATGTCTCAGAAAGCGCTATAACCCGGGGGTGCAACTCAGCCACACGAAGAGAGAGGTCAGCCCACTTATTCCTTATGCTGCACACATTGGCGTACAGCACTGGGGCGCTGGTTTTGCGTGCTTCTGAAACTAACCCTGATTGGCCCTCGGTCGAAGCACCCGAGGGAGGTGCACGTTTTTTGGCGTGCTACTTAAAGCAGGAGTATCTGGTTCAACAACCTCTTGCATGGATGTTACGGACTGTTGACTAAAGATTGAGGCCGCCTCTATCGAAGAGCAACAACTGGAGAAATTTGCTTGGCTCCCATCTTCATTTTCGATAAGCGCGTCAACGTCGTCTAATCCGGACAGCCAGACTCGTAGCGATGAGCTTTTCGGTAAGATCTTAACGGATTCACTAGCGCTACGGTTTGCATCAGTCTTACGGATAGCAAATGTCCTTAAAGCGAAGTTTCTCCTATGTGGAGCGGAAGGGTTTTGTCTAATATGAGATGGAGGGTTGTCTGGCTTAACCTGAAGCTTGTCTAGAGTTGTTGTGGCGATGTATTCAGCCCTAGACAATAACGCATCCCGATCCGCCTGGTACTTGAATTCTACCAGTATTGGCCTAGGGCGGTTATCCATCTTCCATCTCCCTACACGGTGAACTCGCACCGTGGGAGTAGAAGGCTTTAGACCTACCATCCGGATGAGATCGCTAATACATCTGCGATCAAAATCTCTTCGACTTTTTGATTCCCTAATAAAAGGCTCCGCTCGATTAAAAACTAGAACATTTCGGGTTCTAGTTTTTGAAGAATAATAAGAAGTGCCGTTAAGTGACTCAACTTGCTTACGCAAACCGTTTAATTCCTGGATAATTTTATCCAGGTCGGGTGAGCCAGCAACATTTCCATGTTTCTTCCGTTGAGTATGGGCTTTACCTTGCTTGGTACGTTTTTTCGGAGTTTGGGCTACGTTTACGACCTTCGGAGAGGAAGCTTGCTTTGAAGGACTAGGTAACTGGATAGCTACGTCTACATTATCAGGGGATGCCCTTTTTTCGCCTTTTTGATAGCACGCTTTCTTGAAGTCCTGGCTCTATTTACCACCTTAGGAGAGGTAGCTTGCTTGGAAGAACATTGCAGCCGGCTAGATTTGTGCGCTATAGCGTTGCCTGCTGTAGTCTCAGAACTTATATTTGCTCTCACCACAGATGCATACGATTGGGCGGCTGCAAAATCTGACGAGCTTCGCGACGTCACGCTATTCCTTGGCTTTTGGCAAGCGGCGTCAGTGGCAGCCTCGTGACAGCCGGAACAATACCACTGCAACCAGCGGTATTTTGCATAAATCCCGTAGTGAGATTTATGTATGCCTGAGCAGCTAGGGTGAGCCCAACGCTTGCAAGCTGTGCACTCGATGCCCTTAGCCACCATTTTGCCACATTTTCCGTTGAGGCAGGTATTTTTTGAACTCATATCTATCGGTAAAAGGTGAGTAATGATAGTTCAGTAGAAAAATACAAGCTGATTTTATTACTGGCGTAATTAATCAGAAAAATATCAATAATATAGTAAAATAGTTATTCTATTTTACTGCAAATTCAAGGAATAGCAAAAATTCGTAATGATATTTATCGGAGCGTGGGAAATACAATCAAGTTGAACGTACCGCGCGGTTGCTAAAATAATAATACAGACTTAAAATCCTGATAATATTCTGTTCAACAATATACATTGAATTTGCGTTATGCAGTCAGTGAAAGTAATAAATTAATTCTCAAGAATAAACAAATATTTGATTGAATGTCACTTAGCAAAATTCGCAAAATTAAAATATATATTAGTCGATTAAAATTTTGAAATACGCTGTTGCTACGGCTGCAATGTGATAACATGTTAGCATGTAACATCAAATCACATGAGATTGAATGTTCCCCACCGATTATTTAGTGAAACACTTTGATGAAACAATTGAAACCGATATAAAAAAAATATTATCCTAAAAACAATGAATATTCGATAAGATGCCTTATTTATGCACATAATCACGTTGGTAAAATTTAAAACTAAATTTACAAAACGTTTTATACATAATCCAACAATAACGTAAACATCAACCTAATTTGAATTAATATAACATTTTATCAATTTACAATATTTACACACCAACAGCTACAACTTCAACACTTGCCAAACGTGGGTTATCATTGATATTTTTCCCACCTAAAAAAAGTTTTCATAGTGTAGATTAGAGATGAGAGAGAGAGAGATGATATATTTTACGATATATTATAATATATATATATATATAAATATATAAAGAATACTAGATATGAGATACCTAATCATGATCCACTGTCAGGAGTATAGGCCCTTGGTCTGAAGAGCTACCGTGCCAGAAATGAAAACCGTACTTAAAAGCTGTTATATGTGAATCGCACCAAATTTGGTGCCTTCGTTGAACATTGTTTAAAATAGATTTATGTTTTAAAAATATATTATATGATGATTTGAAGTTTAATTGAATATTTTCTATCTTATGATTTTAGAAATTCTACGGGTTAAAATAAACATTACACATTCCAATTTTAGTGAAACGTAACTTCGCTATAAATTAAGCTTTCGAAGTTTCGCGTAGGATACGGAAATTAAATCCTAATAAATTTCTGTTCTTGAATATGCTGAAACATTTGAAACCGATTAAAATAAATTGTTATCCCAAAGACAACAAATAAATTGTTGAGATTTCTTATTTATGCACAAAATCGCACCGCTAACTTTTAAATTAAATTTACATAACTTTGTTTATAAGCCAAGAAATACATAAAGGTCAACTGAATTTGACTTATTATAACATTTCATTATTTTGCAATTTTCACACACTATCAGTTCCGGGTCAAGCAAAGGGTAGGTTATCATCCATATTTTTCGTAACTAAAACTAAGAAATGTGTTAACATAGTTTTATAAATATGACAAATTATTGCAACTTCACAAAATCTTGATTGGTAACTAAATAACAGTTTACGTAAAAAAAAAGTTTATATCTCCTAATTTGCGTTTTTCGGAAAATTGGTTAACATCGTTTAAATTAGATTTATAATTAGAAAATAAATTATATGATGATTTAAACTTGAAAGAAATATTTTATTTCGTATTATTTCAAAATTTTGTTTTAAAATCTCCATTATTCATTCAAATTGTCGTAAATCATATCTTCGCTTGAAATTAATCTTCGAAAGTTTTCTATAGAATACGAACTTAAAATTCTGATAATATTCTGTTCAACAATATACCTTGAATTTGTGTTGTGCAGTCAGTTAAATTAATGAATAGATTTTCAAGTATGAACAAATATTTGATTGAACATCACTTAGCAACATTCGCAAAAATTAAAATGATCAAAATATTGATTAAAATAAGATGAGATAAAATAAGATAAGATATGAAATATATTGATATTGATGCAAAAAGTTGGAAAAAACATGATCTTGTCATAAGCATTTGAATCTACATTATTCAATCCAATTTTCGTGAAACATAACTTCGCTAGAAATGAAGCTTTCGAATTTTTCTATTGGAGACGAACTTAAAATTCTGATAATTTCAGTTCAACAATATATCTTGAATTTGCATCAAATCAACATTACCGATTCCAATTGCAGCGAAACATAACTTCGTTAAATATTAAGCTTTCAAAGTTTCGCGTAGGATACGAACATTATATCCTAATAGATTTCTGTTCTTGAATATGCTCGAACATTTGACACCGACTTAACATAAATTATTATCCTTACAACAACAAAAGATAATATGCTGGTTATCTTAATTATACACGTGATCGCACAGCTAAAATAACTCGTAGTTCTTGTGCTTGCGTATACCTTCAGCAAGCCGAGGTGCGTAGGTTAATGACACTCCAACTTCGACATCTTCCTTCTTCCAATCCTTCCCAGTATAAATCTCGAAGTCATAAATAAGGCCACCCGAATTCTGCTCTAGATATGACTCTATATCTCATTTATGTGGCTTCCTTAGATTGTATTGTTTTAAGGAGATATGCGTTTTGGTAGGAATAATTTCTTCATCCACGGCTTGATGTTCTACTGGTGGAAGTTTCTGTCAGTTCGATTTAATATAAACCATATTTGGGTCGAATTTTGAATAGTTTGTCATCTTTGTTGCCATCTTCCTCTGCAAAATTATCAATAAAGCGGAGATGGCGCTTATATATTATATCGTCTGACTCTATAACACGAAAACTAATTTGAGGCTAAGGCCTTATTTCAGTAAGTTCGATAACTAGGAACTTCGATTATACCAGTAAGAATTGTGATCCCCACGAAAGTTTTCATATCCGTATTGTCAATTCGCAACTCTTTCCCAGCGGTCTGCATTGCATAAATTTTGGTTTGGTAAACTATTGTCTCGAATGCCGAATTGTCGAACATCAAATTAAAAAAGGAAATCGGTGAGGAGATCTGGGTTGTGGGCGTATGAGTAAGTGTCCGCAGTTATCGATCGTGCGATCTGCGATAGAAACAATAAGCGCTACACGGTCGTGAGACAGTTCAAACAGGCCTGTACGATTTTGGTGACTTCTGCCGGATGTAACATAAAGGTTACGTCTATTTAAACGCAACGCATTTCGAAGATTTCATTTATTCCAATTTTTTTACATAATGTCTTTGTAGGCATGACTAAGTTTATCCTGGAACTAAATTTATAATAACTGAGACTTTCACACGATTTTTATTCGGGTCACAAAACTGCGATTTGTGAGGATACGTTCGAAACCCGTACCAACACATACTTTCTCTCTCGCTGTGGACAAGTCAATGATGATTGCGAAAAAAAAGAAAACAACCCTGCAGCTAACAAGATTCTGTATGCTGCCGTGCAAAAATATTCGGAAAATTCAGTTAGAATTAGCCTAAAATGACTTGCGAATTTCATGTAACCAAAAGGTTACATCCGTCCTGAAATGGTCAATTCTCCACTCAAATTAATAATTCTACATACGTTTTCCATTTGAAATTTTATACATAACTTATAAACGTTCAAGTGACTTTGACTTAATCCCTCGAGTTCCTGGAGGAAAATAGGGCCTTGGCAACTTGTATCCACTTTGGTCTGTCCATAGCAGCCAGTTTGATGTCGTTCCAGTTAAGTCCACACTTGCGGATCTCCTCTTCACACGAGCGCTTCCAAGATAGCCTTGGGCGTCCTACCCGTCTCTTCCCGATTGGGTTCCATACCAGAGCATGACGCGTGATGTCATCATTAGGTTTCCGCAAAGTGTGCCCAACCCATCTCCACTTTCTTCTACTGATCTGCTGGGCGATCGGGTCCTCAGCAGCAATCTGCCACAGGTCTTGATTCCTTATCTTTTCTGGCCATTTTACCCCAATAATTTGACGGAGGCAATTATTGTGGAATGATTGCAAGCGGCCAGAAGACTTTGCTGTCACTCGCCAGGTTTCCGATCCATAGAGTAGCATGGATTTGACGTTGTTTCTGAATATACGGAGTGTCGTGCGTTTTGATAGAACCTCCGACTCCCAAATGGGATGATATTCGATGTATAATTTAGCGAAGGGTAATTATAAGTTAATCTCAGTTATATGAGAATATTACAAGAAAAAATTATATCCCGGTTATTGAAGATAAAAACTATTTGTATGAGTTTTACATTAACGATAACCTGATTTCCCTTCTGCAAATTCTATCAAATTATTTAAGTCAGATACACAGACGAAATCATTAAATGCATGTTGCCAGTTTGTATAACAAATTATAAATGTTGAAATGTTGATAACATATTTAAAACTAATGCTATGATTTAATGTACCGTCTTCCCAAAACCACGGAGAAATACAATCATAATATTTAACTGAATATCTAAAGATTAACGCAATCATAGAATCGACCAACCGTCCATCCGTGGGTGTAATTCACGCATACGTCTGACGAAAACCTATAAACAAGCGATGTACAATTAACTTAAACATTTATCTAAATATGACTTATATAAACCGGGATACCTCCTCATTGTACATGTAGCACGTACAAATCTGGAGCAATTATTGTTGATATTCGCGATTCATGGTTGAAAACACTATTAACCTTAGAATAAACACTGAGTCGAAATTTAGGTATATAAGTCATGAGTGGACTGCATCATCAGGATAGATTAATATTTTTGCGCGACCTTATCAAATCAAGAAATCGGAAATTCTAGTCAAAACAAGCACGCAGCCAATCAACGTAACTGCTGAAGTACTGCTTTCATGTGGTATTTCAAGCATGCTAGAATTTCGAATCTTGAATACATTATCCATCGTAATATAGCGTGCTCAATTTCAGTGGTCTGAGATGCTGGACCTATAACGTATTTACAAAACCATAGACAAACTTAGAAACTGTGTGATATAAGCTAGTCCAGAGTTAAAATATCTTCCTGGAACCATTCTCATTAGCATTTCACAGCATTGTCTCAAACAGGATTTATAAAAGTGAACATCATGAGAGGAAAAAACCCAGATAAAATCTACTAAATATTCGTTTAATATGACTAGTTGCGTTTGTACACGCTTTCCCATTGAAGACCTTATTTCAATCCACAATAAATCGTAACGTCTATGACTTTTCTTCCGCGTAGGCTTAATAATTCTGTCTTCGAGGTGTTATGGTTAGCAATTGACCTGTCTCTATTGATAAGTTGTGTGAAGTGTCGTCCTCAAGTTGGAAAGGAGCAGATACAGTACTTGAACGCAGATCACGCCGCCAGCTGCAACCGAGGTCGGACGTTCTTTGCAAGCGCTGCGTAAGAAAATGTTCCACCAGAATTGGATTGCCTAATCATTCGAAAAGCTGTAGAACATGAAAATCCACGCGACTGTGATGTACATTCAGGGTAGAAATCGACCGAAGAGTCCAACAAAAGAACAAATTAGGCAATGTTATCAATTATTCGTCTTATTGAGAATAGTTTTTTAACCTATACATAACGTGATTTTTTTGGAAAATTCGTTACAATCGTTAAATTAGATTTATATATAAAAAATACTACATGATGATTTGAAGTTACATGGAATATTTTTTATTATATCAGTTTAACGTTTTAGGCCCTACAATCAACAGTAATCATTTTATTTTTGTTTACCATTAACTTCGTTAGAAATTCAGCTTTCGAAGTCTCGTACAGAAACCGAAATTGAAATCCTGATAATTTTTTGTTCATCAATTTATCTTTGAATTTGCATTGTGCAGTCAGTAAAATTAATGAATATATTTTAAATAATAACAAGAAATATTTGATTGCAAGTTACATAGCGACATTCGCAAAAATTACACTGTAGAATATCTGATATAAAAAATTAATATAAACAGTTGCTGCAGTTGCTATGTTAGCCTGGTAGTTCAAATCACTTTATATTAGATGTCCCGCATCGATTATATAGTGAAACAATTCGATGAAACATTTGAAGACGCTCAAAATAAATTATTATCGAATTATCTACGAAAATGCGTTTAGATTACTTTTTTATGCACAAAATCACGACTCTAAATTTTAAAATAAATTTCAAATGTTTTATATAAGCCGTTGAAAACAATAATCAACCAAATTTGTATTGTTATTACATTATATTATTTAACAACATTTACACACCAACAGGTAAACCTCAACAAATACCTCGTGGGTTATCATTGATTTTTCATACGTATCACGAACAAATATGTTTTTATGGTTTTATATATATGACACATTATTTCATCCTCATAAATACTCTATAATAACAAAAGATCACTTCACATTGAAGCATGTCATCCACATGCATTTTTGCGTATCTTCATTTCAAAATATATGCATTTATGTATGTGTAATAAATTATTCTCTCTAAATTAGTATCAAGATTGTAGAACAGAATATAATTTCTCACATAAATATGAATATTACATGCATTTGCGTTGAGAATCAGCGTAGAAAACATGCAAACATTTGCAAAATTCTTGTGCTCATCAACCGTATTTTTACCCTGATTTTCTTCAACAAATAGTTACAGCTGCAACAGCATCGCCTGCAGCCTAGTTGAAACATAATTATATCTAATTGTTGTGAAACATAACTTCGCTAAAAATTAAGCTTTCACAGTTTCATAGCGACATTCGCAAAAATTGCACAGAAGTATATACGAATAAAAATTCAAAATACGCTGTTGATACGATTGCAATGTAATAACATGTTAGCTTGTTTGATCAAATCACTTCAAACCCCCAATATATAAATAAATATTCCAATATTATAAAAATGGGTGTAGAATACCTATGTCTAAACAAAATCACGTCGCTAAATGTAAAAAAATTAAAATGAATTTATATATTGGCCATCAAAAAACAAACATAAACCGACTTTGACTTTTTATAATATTTCAATATTTTGTAATATTCAAACACCAACAGCTTCACTTCAACCAAAAACTGGCGGTGCGTTATAATTGAGTATTTTCCTACGTATCATTAACATATATGTTTTCATGGTTTTATGAAAAAGTACTAGTTCACGTCATGTTTTGCTGTTGGTAGCCTATATATATATATATATATCTATATATATATATACATACAATTAAAGGCATCGCGAACAATTCATTAAAAAGACATATTATGAATATTTTGCACTTCACGTTTTGAACATGCTGATTTCCTGTCAATTGATTTTGCAATCGTATTATATATTCGAAGTTTAATCGTTGATAAACCTTATAGGAATCGAGCGGAAAAAAATTAAATACAACCCAGAATTAAAAACTATTGTGGATTGGTGACAGAAATAATGAATGAATGTGTGAGACACAAGAATCAACTAAATATCTATCCTGAATTATTTACTAATGAACAGATCTCTTTTAGAGAATATCTGATGTATGAAGGATTTATTGTAAACACATGAACTGTGGTCGGAATTTGAGAAAAAAATGTGCGTAGATTGAAAAATCAAAACCGATTGCTAGAAACAAAAACAATGTGAAACTGAGAACATTTTATCTAAATCGTGAGCACTGAATGTTGCTCATTTCCAAGTTTTATTAATGTTGAGGTTTATGTCCCTCAAAATAGAACACCGCAGAAATATTTGTAACAGCATTGAAAATTAACTTGCGATATTTAACCGAAATGCTTTGCAAAAGACAAATAGAGCAAATCACTGTAATATTTTAGATAAAAGCGAACAATCTCCGAGTGCATTGCAGGAAGCTAAATTCAGCAACGCTGTTTTCAAATGAAGCATGAATAATGATATTATCCTTTATTTCGTTATTCTCATGCTCACAACAATAATATGCTTATACAAATAAATATGAAAGTTAGGTTACAATATTATGCAATTCGCTGCTCGATAAAATCTAGGTAACACAGTCTAACTTTAAATAATTAAACCAGCATTTAGCGCTATGTTTGTAGGTTCCGTTTTTACGTTTGACGGTAAGTTTGTTGGAATAATAACAGTATTTCCTTTGGAATCCATTTCTTTGGGGATTTCAAAATGCATCTTCCTTTTCATTGGAAGCAGACACGGATCCTACTGGTGATGGAGGCACGTTACGTAGGCAGTCATCGATTATATACACAAAAACGAAAAGCTTAACCTAGGTTTTGTTATTTAAACTTTTATATATGACCAATAAATGTGTAAGAAATGTTAACATTATTTTAAAAAAAAGTGTAAATATGAAAACTAGTAATGTTTGTCAAGGACTCATATAGAACATAAAGCTTTCGATTGTTCTCAAAAAAAAACATTTTCGAGATAAACTTCGAGGCATAATTCAGCGACGGGTAGTTATAGTTACATCTCATTGACATTGGGTATGTTACAAGTTATTAATTTATGTCCTGTTTTGGGTAGATTATACTATTTTGATATTGATGTTCATTAAACCATACCTGAATTCCCGATTGTAAATTCTTTCAAATGCTTGCAATTAGGTACACAAGCGAAATCGTCAAATGCATGTTGGCAGATTATGACAGAAAATATAAAATTTAAACCATCTGCTTTTGATCACATATTGAAAATTGATGCTATTATATTATGTCCCCTGTTTTCAAACGCTGGGTAAAATACAATCATCATATTGAACTCAATATCTGATGAGGGACACGATCATAAATTCAACTAAGCAGGAATTTATGGTTGAGATTAACGCATTAATTTAATGATATATGACATTCAAGCTTTGTTCAATTACCTTATACATTTCGCTAAATATGACACATCTAAACCCTAATACAGCTTGCTAATTACACATGTTGCATCTATATTCGTGACGCAATTATTGTGGCTTTCTTTTGGAAGTGAAATCTCTAGCGTAAATTTCTATTTACAAATTACCGATGTTTTAACATGATTCAGCAAACGCAGTCGAAGTCATGAAAGCATCAACCCCAAGAAGTCTATTCGTTCTCTTGTTGCAGAGTCAATATAATATCTTCTAATTGTGGTGAATCTGATAAAACAGAGGCACCTGGAAATCTTGGATAACTTTTTTTCTGATAATGAATTTAACAATGCAATATAGTAATTTTTAAAACTAAATTTTGCAAACCGATAATATATATAAATTTGTTAGCATTAACTGTGCATTCATAATTGCATGCTGCGCATTCCTAACAATATATTACGTCGTGCAAGCAGTCAATTGGGCACTTGCGGTATAATGTCGTTCGCCAAAGAGATATGAAATATATTGATATTGATGCAAAAATTTGGAAAAACATGATCTTGTCCGAGGCATTAAAATCTACATTATTCAATCCAATTTACGCGAAACAACTTCGCTAGAAATTAAGCTTTTGAATTTTTCTATTGGAAACGAACTTAAAATCCCGATAATTTCAGTTCAACATTTTATCTTGGATTTGCATTAAAATCAACATTACTGATTGCAGTGAAACATAACTTCGTTAGAAAATATGCTTTAAAAGTTTCGTGTAGGATCCGAACAATAAATCCTGATAAATGTCTGATCTTGAATATGCTGAAACTTTTGAAACCGACTTAAAATAAATTGTTATCCCAATAACAACAAAAAATTGTAGAGATTCCTCATTTATGCACAAAATCGCACCGCTAACTTTTAAATTAAATTTACATAACTTTGTTTATAAGCCAAGAAATACATAAAGGTCAACTGAATTTGACTTATTATAACATTTCTTTATTTAACAATTTTCACACACTAACAGTTCCGGCTGAAACAAAGGGTGTGTTATCATCCATATTTTTCCTACCTATCACTAACAAATGTGTTAACATAGTTTTATAAATATGACAAATTATTCCAACTTCAAAACAATCTTGATTTGTAAGAAAATAACAGTTCACGTTAAAAAATGTTTATATCTTATGTAATGTAATCCAGAATAGCAATAGTTGTGATTGATTTCTTTGACGCTTCTCCTAATTTGCGTTTTTCGGAAAATTGGTTATTATCGTTTAAATTAGATTTATATTTTGAAAATACATTGCGAAGCCTCGTTGAAGTCAATGGGGCCAGATCTGCATCCTTTATCCCAACTTCTGGTGTACCACACGGATCCGTTCTGGGGCCAACCTTGTTCAAACTCTATGTGAGTGACCTTCCCGGTATTCTGAACAGTGGTTGTCTCTTATTTGCAGATGATCTGAAGGTGTGGGCTTCTGTCACGACGGCCGCTGACGCTTCCCACTTGCAAGATGATTTGAATGCACTTCGGAGTTGGACTGACAGATGGATGCTCCCGAGTAATGAAAAGAAGTGTGCTATCATGCACATCGGGAGCAACAACATGCGACATGCATATCAGTTGGAGGGCCATGGTCTCAGGATAGTGGATGTAGAGCGAGATTTGGGGGTGATGGTAACTTCATCCCTCAAAACTGCGGAGGATACTGCGAGAAAGGTCGGTTCTGCCAGCCGCATGTGGTGGGCATTGAGACGATCCTTCTTAGAGATAAATCCCAAAGTTTTTCAAGTTCTGTATAGCTCTCACGTCAGACCAATATTAGAATTTGGGCTTCCCGTAAACTATCCGTTAAACAAAGGGGAGAAGGATCGTCTGGAGAAAGTCCAAAGGAGGGCTACCAAGTGCGTGAGGGGTATGTTTCGTATTCCCTATGACGACCGATTGCGGGAACTCAAACTTTTCCCACTGGAATATCGAAGAATGCGATATGATTTACTGGTCACGCGGAGAATCCTACTTGGATATTACGGAACGGAACTTCAACAATTCTTTTCGGTATCCACGGACTCCAGAACTAGAGGTCATTCGCTGAAGTTGCAGAAGCGCCGAACGGAACACCTGAAGCCATCGTTTACTCTGTCGACCAGAGTGGTCAATATTTGGAATGCACTCTCCGCTGATGCAATTGGGGCAGTCACCGAAGAGCAGTTTAAACGCATATTGGACGGTGAACTTCCCGCTATCCTGCGCGATTCGCCTACTCTTTCAGCTCAGTAACTCCTCGTGAGGAATCTACGCTGAGATAGCAGAGACCCGGGAGGTGAAGCGGCTTTCACGGACTGTAGTCCTCCTGCCGTCTATTCAGAAGAAGAAGAAGAAGAAAAATTTGAAGAGAATGTTTTATTTCTTATTATTTTAAAATTTTGTTATAAAATCTCCATACTTCATTCAATTTTTCGTGAATCATATCTTCGCTTGTAATTGAGCTTTGAAAGTTTTCTATAGGATACTAACTTAAAATCCTGATAATATTCTTTTCAACAATATACCTTAAATTTGCGTACTGCAGTCAGTTAGATTATTACATAGATTTTCAAGAATGAACAAATATATGATTGAACATCACTTAGCAACATTCGCAAAAATTAAAATGATTGAAATAATGAATAAAATAAGATAAGATAAGATATGAAATATATTGATATTGATCTTGTCTTAGTCATTAAAATCTACATTATTCAATCCAATTTTCGTAAAACATAACATCGCTAGAAATTAGGCTTTCGAATTTTCTTTTGGAGACGAAATTGAAATCTTGATAATTTTAGGTCAACAATATATCTTAAATTTACATTAAAATCAACATTACCGATTACAATTGCAGTGAAACATAACTTCGTTAGATATTGAGCTTTCAAAGTATCGCGTATGATACGAACATTATATCCTAATAGATTTCTGTTCTTGAATATGCTCGAACATTTGACACTGACTTAACATAAATTATTAGCCTCACAACAACAAAAGATAATATGCTAGTTATCTTACTTATACACGTGATCGCACCGCTGAGTTCTCAATTAAATTTACACAACTTTATATATCAGCCAACAAAAACATAAACATCAACCGAATTTGACTTATTATAACATTTCATTATTTTAAAATATTCACTCACCAACAGGTAGAGATCGAGCATTATCTACCGGTGGGTTATGAATATTATTTGTCCTATTTATCAGTAACATTTATGTGTACATATTTTTATATATATGACAAATAATTCAAACTTCATAGCAATCATGATTTGCAGCAACATACCAGGTCACGTCGTAGCATATATATATATATTTATATTTATGTATATATATATATATAAATCCAATTATAAGCATCGCGAAGAATACACATCATAATACATATTATAATTATTTTTCACGTTGCGTTTCCAATATGCTGATTTCGTGTAAATTTATTTCGCAATGGAATTACATATTCGAAGTTCAATCGTTGATAAACCTTATAAGAATCGAGCCTAACAAAATCAAATGCAACCCAGAATTGAAAACTATTGTGTATTGGTGATAGAAATAATGAATGAAAGAGTGAGAAAAAAGAATTGACTAAATATCCATGTTAAATTAATTACTAATGAACAGATCTCTTTTAGAGAATCTGATGTATGAAGGATTCATTGGGAACAAATGAAGTTTGGTCGAAATATGAGAAACAATAAGCATAGATTGAAAAATAGAAAGCGATTGCTAGGAATAAAACGATGTGAAACCGAAAACATTTTATCTAAATCGTGAACGCTGCATTTTGCGCGTTTCCAAGTTCAATTCACGTAGAGCGTTATGTGCCTCAAAAAAGAACACTGCAGAAATATGAGTTACAGAATTTCAAATTTACGTGTGATACTTAACCGAAACGCTTTATAAGTGACAAATAAAGCAAATCTCTGTAATATTTCAGATGCAAGGTAACAATTTTCGAGTGCATTGCAGGAAGCTAAATTTAGCAACGTACATATAAACGCTGTTTTCAAATGAAGCATGAATAATGATACTATCCACTTATGCTCACAAAATAATCTGCTTAAAAGAAAAAATATTAAAGTTCGATTACAATATTATGCAATTTGCTACTCGATAAAAGCTAGATAACACAGTCTGACGTTTAATCATAAAAGCACCATTTTGCACGTTGTTTGTAGACTCAGTTTTTACGCATGGCGGTACGTTTTTAGAATAAATAACAGTATTTTCTTTTGAATCCATTTTTTTCGGGGATTCCAAAATAGAATTGTTTTTTCAGGGGACGAATACACGAATCCTACTGTTGGTAAAGTCACACCACTTAAGCAGACATTGTTTAATTCTACTCAAAGATAAAGAGGTTAACCTAGGTTTTTCATTTAAAATTTTATACATGACTAATAAATGTGCAATAAATGCTAACACTATTTAAACTTGGTG
The DNA here is from genome assembly GCA_013407085.1 of Atriophallophorus winterbourni. Classification (NCBI taxonomy): domain Eukaryota; kingdom Metazoa; phylum Platyhelminthes; class Trematoda; order Plagiorchiida; family Microphallidae; genus Atriophallophorus; species Atriophallophorus winterbourni. Next base: position 17,082 of record JACCGJ010009343.1, on the reverse strand, counting down.
AGAAATAAAGTGTAAATAAGAAAACTAGTAATGTTTGTCAAGGACTCATATAGAACACGAAGCTTTCGATTTTTCTTAAAAAAACATTTTTTAGATAATCTTCGAGGCATAATTTAGCGACGTGTAGTTATAGGTACATCTCAGTGACATTCAGGATGTTACAAGTTTTTAAATTATGTCCTGTTTTGGTTATATTATACTATTTTGATATTGGTGTCCATTAAACGGTAACTGAATTTCCAAATGTTAATATTTTCAAATGATTGCAATCAGGTACACAAGCAAAATCGTCAAATTGATGTTGAAGATTATGACAAAAAATATAAAAGTTAAACCACCAACTTTTAATCGAATATTGGAACTTGATACTCTCATATATATACCTGTTTTCTTGTTTTCAACACTCGTTCGTTATTGACATATTGGATACACGCTGCCGATCATGAAAACGGCATAAAACAGGGAAATTCATGGATAACAGGAAAAATTAAGCACTGAAATATTGCAACAACGATTTGATGATATATATATATATTATATATATATATATATATATATATATATTGAAAAAACCGTGCATTATAATTGGATGCTGCGCCCTTCAAACAATATTTTTACGTCAAGCAAGCAGTCAATTTGACAGATCACACTTGCGGTATAATGTCGTTTGCCAAAGAGATATGAACTATATTGATATTGATGCAAAAAGTTGGAAAAAACATGATCTTGTCCGAGGCATTAAAATCTACATTATTCAGTCCAATTTACGTGAAACATAACTTCGCTAGAAATTAGGCTTTTGAATTTTTCTATTGGAGACGAACTTAAAATCCCGATAATTTCAGTTCAACTTTTTATCTTGAATTTGCATTAAAATCAACATTACTGATAGCAGTGAAACATAACTCCGTTAGATAATAAGCTTTCAAAGTTTCGCGTGGGGTCCGAACAATAAATCCTGATAAATTTCTGATCTTGAATATGCTGAAACATTTGAAACCGACTTATAATAAATTGTTATCCCAATAACAACAAAAAATTGTTGAGATTCCTCATTTATGCACAAAATCGCACCGCTAACTTTTAAATTAAATTTACATAACTTTGTTTATAAGCCAAGAAATACATTAAGGTCAACTGAATTTGACTTATTATAACATTTCATTATTTAACAATTTTCACACACTAACAGTTCCGGCTGAAGCAAAGGGTGTGTTATCATCCATATTTTTCCTACCTATCACTAACAAATGTGTTAACATAGTTTTATAAATATGACAAATTATTCCAACTTCAAAACAATCTTGATTTGTAAGAAAATGACAGTTCACGTTAAAAAATGTTTATATCTTATGTGATGTAATCCAGAATAGCAATAGTTGTGATTGATTTCTTTGACGCTTCTCCTAATTTGCGTTTTTCGGAAAATTGGTTATTATGGTTTAAATTAGATTTATATTTTGAAAATACATTGCGATGATTTGAATTTGAAGAGAATGTTTTATTTCTTATTATTTTAAAATTTTGTTATAAAATCTCCATACTTCATTCAATTTTTCGTGAATCATATCTTCGCTTGTAATTGAGCTTTGAAAGTTTTCTATAGGATACTAACTTAAAATCCTGATAATATTCTTTTCAACAATATACCTTAAATTTGCGTACTGCAGTCAGTTAGATTATTACATAGATTTTCAAGAATGAACAAATATATGATTGAACATCACTCAGCAACATTCGCAAGAATTAAAATGATTGAAATGATGATTAAAATAAGATAAGATAAGATATGGAATATATTGATATTGATCTTGCCTTAGTCATTAAAATCTACATTATTCAATCCAATTTTCGTAAAACATAACATCGCTAGAAATTGGGCTTTCGAAATTTTCTTTTGGAGACGAAATTGAAATCTTGATAATTTTAGGTCAACAATATATCTTAAATTTACATTAAAATCAACATTACCGATTACAATAGCAGTGAAGCATAACTTCGTTAGATATTGAGCTTTCAAAGTATCGCGTATGATACGAACATTATATCCTAATAGATTTCTGTTCTTGAATATGCTCGAACATTTGACACTGACTTAACATAAATTATTAGCCTCACAACAACAAAAGATAATATGCTAGTTATCTTACTTATACACGTGATCGCACCGCTGAGTTCTCAATTAAATTTACACAACTTTATATATCAGCCAACAAAAACATAAACATCAACCGAATTTGACTTATTATAACATTTCATTATTTTAAAATATTCACTCACCAACAGGTAGAGATCGAGCATTATCTACCGGTGGGTTATGAATATTATTTGTCCTATTTATCAGTAACATTTATGTGTACATATTTTTATATATATGACAAATAATTCAAACTTCATAGCAATCATGATTTGCAGCAACATACCAGGTCACGTCGTAGCATATATATATATATTTATATTTATGTATATATATATATATAAATCCAATTATAAGCATCGCGAAGAATACACATCATAATACATATTATAATTATTTTTCACGTTGCGTTTCCAATATGCTGATTTCGTGTAAATTTATTTCGCAATGGAATTACATATTCGAAGTTCAATCGTTGATAAACCTTATAAGAATCGAGCCTAACAAAATCAAATGCAACCCAGAATTGAAAACTATTGTGTATTGGTGATAGAAATAATGAATGAAAGAGTGAGAAAAAAGAATTGACTAAATATCCATGTTAAATTAATTACTAATGAACAGATCTCTTTTAGAGAATCTGATGTATGAAGGATTCATTGGGAACAAATGAAGTTTGGTCGAAATATGAGAAACAATAAGCATAGATTGAAAAATAGAAAGCGATTGCTAGGAATAAAACGATGTGAAACCGAAAACATTTTATCTAAATCGTGAACGCTGCATTTTGCGCGTTTCCAAGTTCAATTCACGTAGAGCGTTATGTGCCTCAAAAAAGAACACTGCAGAAATATGAGTTACAGAATTTCAAATTTACGTGTGATACTTAACCGAAACGCTTTATAAGTGACAAATAAAGCAAATCTCTGTAATATTTCAGATGCAAGGTAACAATTTTCGAGTGCATTGCAGGAAGCTAAATTTAGCAACGTACATATAAAAACGCTGTTTTCAAATGAAGCATGAATAATGATACTATCCTTCATTTGGTTAAACTTAAAATAATCTGCTTGAACGAATAAATATTAAAGTTCGATTACAATATTATGCAATTCGCTACTCGATAAAAGCTAGATAACACAGTCTAGCGTTTAATCATAAAAGCACCATTTTGCACTTTGTTTGTAGACTCAGTTTTTACGCATGGCGGTACGTTTTTAGAATAAATAACAGTATTTTCTTTTGAATCCATTTTTTTGGGGATTCCAAAATACAATTGATTTTTCAGGGGACGAATACACGAATCCTACTGCTGATAAAGTCACACAACTAAGCAGACATTGTTTAATTCTACTCAAAAATAAAGAGGTTAACCTAGGTTTTTCATTTAAAATTTTATACATGACTAATAAATGTGCAATAAATGCTAACACTATTTAAACTTGGTGAGAAATAAAGTGTAAATAAGAAAACTAGTAATGTTTGTCAAGGAATCATATAGAACACGAAGCTTTCGATTTTTTGTTAAAAAACATTTTTTAGATAATTTTCGAGGCATAATTTAGCGACGTGTAGTTATAGGTACATCTCAGTGACATTCAGGATGTTACAAGTTTTTAAATTATGTCCTGTTTTGGGTATATTATACTATTTTGATATTGGTGTCCATTAAACGATAACTGAATTTCCGATTGTTAATATTTTTAAATGATTGCAATCAGGTACACAAGCAAAATCGTCAAATTGATGTTGCAGATTATGAGAAAAAATATAAAAGTTAAACCACCAACTTTTAATCGAATATTGGAACCTAATACTATCATATTATGCACGCTGTTTTCAAACGCTCGTTAAAATACAATAATCATATTGAACACAATATCTGATGATGAACACGATCATAAAATCAACTAAACAGGAATTCATGATTGAAATTAACGCATAAATTTGAGGATATCTGACAATCAAGCATTGTTCAATTACCTTACACATTTCGCTAAATATAACTTATCTTAACCCCAATACAACTTGCTAATTACACATGTTGCATCAATATTCCTGACGCCAATATTGTGGCTTTCTTTTGGAAGTGAAATCTCGGGCATAACGTTCTATTCATAGATTACCAATGTGTTAACATGATTCAGCAAACCCAGTCGAAATCATGAAGGCATGAACCCCAGGAATTTTATAACTTCTCTTGTTGCAGAGTTAACACAATATCTTCTAATTGTGGTGAATCCGATAAAACAGAGGCAACTGGAAATCTAGGATAACTTTGTTTCTGATAATAAATATCACACTGCAATATAAAACATTTTAAAACGATCGGTTTCAAGCCTATGATATATATATATTTATATATATATATATATATATATATATATTGAAAAAACCGTGCATTCATAATTGGATGCTGCGCCTTTCAAACAATATTTTTACGTCAAGCAAAGAGTCAATTTGACAGATCACACTTGCGGTATAATGTCGTTTGCCAAAGAGATATGAACTATTTTGATATTGATGCAAAAAGTTGTAAAAAACATGATCTTGTCCGAGGCATTAAAATCTACGTTATTCAGTCCAATTTACGTGAAACATAACTTCGCTAGAAATTAAGCTTTTGAATTTTTCTATTGGAGACGAACTTAAAATCCCGATAATTTCAGTTCAACTTTTTATCTTGAATTTGCATTAAAATCAACATTACTGATAGCAGTGAAACATAACTTCGTTAGATAATAAGCTTTCAAAGTTTCGCGTGGGGTCCGAACAATAAATCCTGATAAATTTCTGATCTTGAATATGCTGAAACATTTGAAACCGACTTAAAATAAATTGTTATCCCAATAACAACAAAAAATTGTAGAGATTCCTCATTTGTGCACAAAATCGCACCGCTAACTTTTAAATTAAATTTACATAACTTTGTTTATAAGCCAAGAAATACATAAAGGTCAACTGAATTTGACTTATTATAACATTTCATTATTTAACAATTTTCACACACTAACAGTTCCGGCTGAAACAAAGGGTGTGTTATCATCCATATTTTTCCTACCTATCACTAACAAATGTGTTAACATAGTTTTATAAATATGACAAATTATTCCAACTTCAAAACAATCTTGATTTGTAAGAAAATAACAGTTCACGTTAAAAAAAAGTTTATATCTTATGTAATGTAATCCAGAATAGCAATAGTTGTGATTGATTTCTTTGACGCTTCTCCTAATTTGCGTTTTTCGGAAAATTGGTTATTATCGTTTAAATTAGATTTATATTTTGAAAATACATTGCGATGATTTGAATTTGAAGAGAATGTTTTATTTCTTATTATTTTAAAATTTTGTTTTAAAATCTCCATACTTCATTCAATTTTTCGTGAATCATATCTTCGCTTGTAATTGAGCTTTGAAAGTTTTCTATAGGATACTAACTTGAAATCCTGATAATATTTTTTTCAACAATATACCTTAAATTTGCGTACTGCAGTCAGTTAGATTATTACATAGATTTTCGAAAATGAACAAATATATGATTGAACATCACTTAGCAACATTCGCAAAAATTAAAATGATTGAAATAATGAATAAAATAAGATAAGATAAGATATGAAATATATTGATATTGATCTTGTCTTAGTCATTAAAATCTACATTATTCAATCCAATTTTCGTAAAACATAACATCGCTAGAAATTAGGCTTTCCAATTTTCCTTTTGGAGACGAAATTGAAATCTTGATAATTTTAGGTCAACAATATATCTTAAATTTACATTAAAATCAACATTACCGATTACAATTGCAGTGAAACATAACTTCGTTAGATATTGAGCTTTCAAAGTATCGCGTATGATACGAACATTATATCCTAATAGATTTCTGTTCTTGAATATGCTCGAACATTTGACACTGACTTAACATAAATTATTAGCCTCACAACAACAAAAGATAATATGCTAGTTATCTTACTTATACACGTGATCGCACCGCTGAGTTCTCAATTAAATTTACACAACTTTATATATCAGCCAACAAAAACATAAACATCAACCGAATTTGACTTATTATAACATTTCATTATTTTAAAATATTCACTCACCAACAGGTAGAGATCGAGCATTATCTACCGGTGGGTTATGAATATTATTTGTCCTATTTATCAGTAACATTTATGTGTACATATTTTTATATATATGACAAATAATTCAAACTTCATAGCAATCATGATTTGCAGCAACATACCAGGTCACGTCGTAGCATATATATATATATTTATATTTATGTATATATATATATATAAATCCAATTATAAGCATCGCGAAGAATACACATCATAATACATATTATAATTATTTTTCACGTTGCGTTTCCAATATGCTGATTTCGTGTAAATTTATTTCGCAATGGAATTACATATTCGAAGTTCAATCGTTGATAAACCTTATAAGAATCGAGCCTAACAAAATCAAATGCAACCCAGAATTGAAAACTATTGTGTATTGGTGATAGAAATAATGAATGAAAGAGTGAGAAAAAAGAATTGACTAAATATCCATGTTAAATTAATTACTAATGAACAGATCTCTTTTAGAGAATCTGATGTATGAAGGATTCATTGGGAACAAATGAAGTTTGGTCGAAATATGAGAAACAATAAGCATAGATTGAAAAATAGAAAGCGATTGCTAGGAATAAAACGATGTGAAACCGAAAACATTTTATCTAAATCGTGAACGCTGCATTTTGCGCGTTTCCAAGTTCAATTCACGTAGAGCGTTATGTGCCTCAAAAAAGAACACTGCAGAAATATGAGTTACAGAATTTCAAATTTACGTGTGATACTTAACCGAAACGCTTTATAAGTGACAAATAAAGCAAATCTCTGTAATATTTCAGATGCAAGGTAACAATTTTCGAGTGCATTGCAGGAAGCTAAATTTAGCAACGTACATATAAAAACGCTGTTTTCAAATGAAGCATGAATAATGATACTATCCTTCATTTGGTTAAACTTAAAATAATCTGCTTGAACGAATAAATATTAAAGTTCGATTACAATATTATGCAATTCGCTACTCGATAAAAGCTAGATAACACAGTCTAGCGTTTAATCATAAAAGCACCATTTTGCACTTTGTTTGTAGACTCAGTTTTTACGCATGGCGGTACGTTTTTAGAATAAATAACAGTATTTTCTTTTGAATCCATTTTTTTGGGGATTCCAAAATACAATTGATTTTTCAGGGGACGAATACACGAATCCTACTGCTGATAAAGTCACACAACTAAGCAGACATTGTTTAATTCTACTCAAAAATAAAGAGGTTAACCTAGGTTTTTCATTTAAAATTTTATACATGACTAATAAATGTGCAATAAATGCTAACACTATTTAAACTTGGTGAGAAATAAAGTGTAAATAAGAAAACTAGTAATGTTTGTCAAGGAATCATATAGAACACGAAGCTTTCGATTTTTTGTTAAAAAACATTTTTTAGATAATTTTCGAGGCATAATTTAGCGACGTGTAGTTATAGGTACATCTCAGTGACATTCAGGATGTTACAAGTTTTTAAATTATGTCCTGTTTTGGGTATATTATACTATTTTGATATTGGTGTCCATTAAACGATAACTGAATTTCCGATTGTTAATATTTTTAAATGATTGCAATCAGGTACACAAGCAAAATCGTCAAATTGATGTTGCAGATTATGACAAAAAATATAAAAGTTAAACCACCAACTTTTAATCGAATATTGGAACTTAATACTATCATATTATGCACCCTGTTTTCAAACGCTCGTTAAAATACAATAATCATATTGAACACAATATCTGATGATGAACACGATCATAAAATCAACTAAACAGGAATTCATGATTGAAATTAACGCATAAATTTGAGGATATCTGACAATCAAGCATTGTTCAATTACCTTACACATTTCGCTAAATATAACTTATCTTAACCCCAATACAACTTGCTAATTACACATGTTGCATCAATATTCCTGACGCCAATATTGTGGCTTTCTTTTGGAAGTGAAATCTCGGGCATAACGTTCTATTCATAGATTACCAATGTGTTAACATGATTCAGCAAACCCAGTCGAAATCATGAAGGCATGAACCCCAGGAATTTTATAACTTCTCTTGTTGCAGAGTTAACACAATATCTTCTAATTGTGGTGAATCCGATAAAACAGAGGCAACTGGAAATCTAGGATAACTTTGTTTCTGATAATAAATATCACACTGCAATATAAAACATTTTAAAACGATCGGTTTCAAGCCTATGATATATATATATTTATATATATATATATATATATATATATATTGAAAAAACCGTGCATTCATAATTGGATGCTGCGCCTTTCAAACAATATTTTTACGTCAAGCAAAGAGTCAATTTGACAGATCACACTTGCGGTATAATGTCGTTTGCCAAAGAGATATGAACTATTTTGATATTGATGCAAAAAGTTGTAAAAAACATGATCTTGTCCGAGGCATTAAAATCTACGTTATTCAGTCCAATTTACGTGAAACATAACTTCGCTAGAAATTAAGCTTTTGAATTTTTCTATTGGAGACGAACTTAAAATCCCGATAATTTCAGTTCAACTTTTTATCTTGAATTTGCATTAAAATCAACATTACTGATAGCAGTGAAACATAACTTCGTTAGATAATAAGCTTTCAAAGTTTCGCGTGGGGTCCGAACAATAAATCCTGATAAATTTCTGATCTTGAATATGCTGAAACATTTGAAACCGACTTAAAATAAATTGTTATCCCAATAACAACAAAAAATTGTAGAGATTCCTCATTTGTGCACAAAATCGCACCGCTAACTTTTAAATTAAATTTACATAACTTTGTTTATTCAGCCAACAAAAACATAAACATCAACCGAATTTGACTTATTATAACATTTCATTATTTTAAAATATTCACTCACCAACAGGTAGAGATCGAGCATTATCTACCGGTGGGTTATGAATATTATTTGTCCTATTTATCAGTAACATTTATGTGTACATATTTTTATATATATGACAAATAATTCAAACTTCATAGCAATCATGATTTGCAGCAACATACCAGGTCACGTCGTAGCATATATATATATATTTATATTTATGTATATATATATATATAAATCCAATTATAAGCATCGCGAAGAATACACATCATAATACATATTATAATTATTTTTCACGTTGCGTTTCCAATATGCTGATTTCGTGTAAATTTATTTCGCAATGGAATTACATATTCGAAGTTCAATCGTTGATAAACCTTATAAGAATCGAGCCTAACAAAATCAAATGCAACCCAGAATTGAAAACTATTGTGTATTGGTGATAGAAATAATGAATGAAAGAGTGAGAAAAAAGAATTGACTAAATATCCATGTTAAATTAATTACTAATGAACAGATCTCTTTTAGAGAATCTGATGTATGAAGGATTCATTGGGAACAAATGAAGTTTGGTCGAAATATGAGAAACAATAAGCATAGATTGAAAAATAGAAAGCGATTGCTAGGAATAAAACGATGTGAAACCGAAAACATTTTATCTAAATCGTGAACGCTGCATTTTGCGCGTTTCCAAGTTCAATTCACGTAGAGCGTTATGTGCCTCAAAAAAGAACACTGCAGAAATATGAGTTACAGAATTTCAAATTTACGTGTGATACTTAACCGAAACGCTTTATAAGTGACAAATAAAGCAAATCTCTGTAATATTTCAGATGCAAGGTAACAATTTTCGAGTGCATTGCAGGAAGCTAAATTTAGCAACGTACATATAAAAACGCTGTTTTCAAATGAAGCATGAATAATGATACTATCCTTCATTTGGTTAAACTTAAAATAATCTGCTTGAACGAATAAATATTAAAGTTCGATTACAATATTATGCAATTCGCTACTCGATAAAAGCTAGATAACACAGTCTAGCGTTTAATCATAAAAGCACCATTTTGCACTTTGTTTGTAGACTCAGTTTTTACGCATGGCGGTACGTTTTTAGAATAAATAACAGTATTTTCTTTTGAATCCATTTTTTTGGGGATTCCAAAATACAATTGATTTTTCAGGGGACGAATACACGAATCCTACTGCTGATAAAGTCACACAACTAAGCAGACATTGTTTAATTCTACTCAAAAATAAAGAGGTTAACCTAGGTTTTTCATTTAAAATTTTATACATGACTAATAAATGTGCAATAAATGCTAACACTATTTAAACTTGGTGAGAAATAAAGTGTAAATAAGAAAACTAGTAATGTTTGTCAAGGAATCATATAGAACACGAAGCTTTCGATTTTTTGTTAAAAAACATTTTTTAGATAATTTTCGAGGCATAATTTAGCGACGTGTAGTTATAGGTACATCTCAGTGACATTCAGGATGTTACAAGTTTTTAAATTATGTCCTGTTTTGGGTATATTATACTATTTTGATATTGGTGTCCATTAAACGATAACTGAATTTCCGATTGTTAATATTTTTAAATGATTGCAATCAGGTACACAAGCAAAATCGTCAAATTGATGTTGCAGATTATGAGAAAAAATATAAAAGTTAAACCACCAACTTTTAATCGAATATTGGAACCTAATACTATCATATTATGCACGCTGTTTTCAAACGCTCGTTAAAATACAATAATCATATTGAACACAATATCTGATGATGAACACGATCATAAAATCAACTAAACAGGAATTCATGATTGAAATTAACGCATAAATTTGAGGATATCTGACAATCAAGCATTGTTCAATTACCTTACACATTTCGCTAAATATAACTTATCTTAACCCCAATACAACTTGCTAATTACACATGTTGCATCAATATTCCTGACGCCAATATTGTGGCTTTCTTTTGGAAGTGAAATCTCGGGCATAACGTTCTATTCATAGATTACCAATGTGTTAACATGATTCAGCAAACCCAGTCGAAATCATGAAGGCATGAACCCCAGGAATTTTATAACTTCTCTTGTTGCAGAGTTAACACAATATCTTCTAATTGTGGTGAATCCGATAAAACAGAGGCAACTGGAAATCTAGGATAACTTTGTTTCTGATAATAAATATCACACTGCAATATAAAACATTTTAAAACGATCGGTTTCAAGCCTATGATATATATATATTTATATATATATATATATATATATATATATTGAAAAAACCGTGCATTCATAATTGGATGCTGCGCCTTTCAAACAATATTTTTACGTCAAGCAAAGAGTCAATTTGACAGATCACACTTGCGGTATAATGTCGTTTGCCAAAGAGATATGAACTATTTTGATATTGATGCAAAAAGTTGTAAAAAACATGATCTTGTCCGAGGCATTAAAATCTACGTTATTCAGTCCAATTTACGTGAAACATAACTTCGCTAGAAATTAAGCTTTGTTAAGTTCGTCATTCCAATTTTAGTGCATCATAAGTTCGCTGAAAATAACCGCATTTAAGTTTCTATAGGCACGATCCAACTTTCTGATGATATTCGGTTCAACAAATCATGTTTGATTTGCGTTGCGCAGTCAGTAAAAGTAATGAACAGATTTTCGAGAATAGAGAAATATTTGATTGAATGTCACTTAGCAACATTCGCAAATTTTACACTGTAGAATATCCTAATAAATATCAAAATACGTTGTTGCTACTGTTGCAAATTATTCACAAGTTAATCTGTCAAATCAAATTATGTGAGATAAATGTCACGAAACGATTATTTAGTAAAACGGTTTGATGGAAAATTTGAAACCACTATAAAATAAATTATTATCCCAGCAACTATACAAATGTGTTTTGATTTCATATTCCAAATGTAAAATCAACATTTCGCCACCGTAATTTTGTCTCAAAACCTTCATTGTTGATAATTGTTAACTCGACATGCTCAATATACATGTTCGCAAATACTGAAGATATCGGTGAACAGATTGGCAAATCTTCGTTTTTTTCTATATAATTGCTCATTAAATACGAAATGGTTCATGCATATGCCGAACAATACACCGTTGATAATTTGGTGGACGCTATCTGACAAAGGGGCCTTAGATTCCAAGGCCCATTTAGATAGTTGCTACGAACTTGTTGTATGGATGTTGGTGGACAAAGCAATTAAATCAAAGCTAAATATTATTTCATTGTCACGAATTGTTACCGACTTCAATCGTGCTGCAAAGTCACATGCGTCCATGATGAACGAGGCTGTATTACTGAATGAATGTTTCAACAAATAAGCCAAATGTCTAACTAACTCGTGCGCAAGTGATCCAATACCATCTACGTTAGGTCCTACAGAATTAGCTTTTGACGTATTTTAGGTAGGCCGTAGAATTAAGGAGTAAGAGTAGACTTGGGTACGTAACTAGAGATGAGGATTTTACAGTTATTCGTTACATTTTTCATTTTGTCATTATCAATCATTTCGTACCGTCACTCAAATAAGTGCCCCTTACCATGTTCCATGTCAAATAGGGTTAACTAATTATCGGGGGTTGATTACTACTAAATCATGTTCCCTGTCATAACGATAACACTTGGTTTGGCGAAGCTTTCGTGCCAGAAATGAAAATGCTAAAATCAATCGCACTAAAATTTTGTTGCGTTCGTGTACATCATTTAAATAAGATTCATAGTTTTAAAATAGATTTTATGATGATTACAATTTCGATTTTATATCGTATTATTTTAAAACTTTTTGTCAATAAAATCAACATTATTCATTCCAATATTAGTGAAACATAATTTGCTAGAAATTAGGCTTTCAAAGTTTCGCGCAGGATACAAGCATAAAGTCCTGATAAAGTTCTATTCTTGAATTTGATAAAACATTTGAAACCGACATAAAATACATTTTTATCCAAACAACAATGAAAGTTTTTTTTTTATATTCCCTCATTTATGCACATAATCACAACGCTAAATTTCAAAATTGAATTTACAAAAAGATATATATATCAGCCAAAAACATAGACATCAACCTAATTTGAATTATTATAAGATTTTATTATTTTACAATTTTCACACATCAACAGGTCGACATGGACCATTACCACCCCGTGCGTTATCATTGATATTTTTCCAACCTATCACTAACATAAGTGTTAACATAGTTTTTTTTATGAAAAATTATTCCAACCTCAAAACAATCTTGATTTGCAACAAAATAGCAGTTTACGTTAAAAAATGTTTATATGTATATATATGCACATCTTAGGTAATGTAATCCACCATCCCGGTTATGGAGAATGAGTTCCTTTACGCTTCTCATAATTTGCGTTTTTCGGAAAACTCGTTACCATCGTTTAAAATAGCTTTATAATTTAGAAATATATTAAATGATGATTTTAAGTTGTTACGAATGATTTATTTTATATTGCTTTGAAATGTTGCCTGTTCATTCTAAAATTATTGAAACATATCATCGCTCGAATATTAGCTTTCGAATTTTACTATAGGATGAAAAATTAAAACTGATAATGTTCTGTTCAAAAATACCTCTTATATTTGCATTGTGCGTTGTGCAGTGTGTAAATGTAATGAACATATATTTTTCAAAATGAAGAGATATTTGATTTAATGTCACTTAGAGACATTCGCAAAAATCTCATTGTAGGATATCCTATTTAAAATTCAAAATACGCTGTTCCTATGGTTGCAAATTAATAACATATTAAACGGTTAAATCAAAGTTTTAAAATTTAAGTGTCCTGCAATGAGTATTTATCGAAACAGTTTGGTGAAACATTTGAAACAGCCAATAAATGAATCTATATCTCAACAACTATAGAAATGCGTTTAGATTCCTTATTCCAAATGTGTATTCAACATAGCGCCACCGTTATATTAACTTAAAGCCTTTTATATTGAGGGCTATGTTTTCAAAAAGCTCCATATATATGTTCGCAAGTACCGAAGTTATCATAGAACCCATTGCCATCCCACCTTTTTGTATACATAATTGCTCATTAAATACGAGGTGTTCATGCTTAGGCCGACCTATACACCGTTGATATTTTGCTGGACACTCTTCTTGTATGGTGGTTCGTGACAAAATCTCTCAAATCAATGCTAACTATAATTTCATCTTCATGAATTCTCACGGACTTTGAGCGTGTAGCTAAGAAATATGTGTTTTCGATGAACGAGGCTGTTTGCCGAATATATGTTTTAACAAATAATACAAATGTCTAGCTAATTCGTGCGCCAGTGATCCGATACCGTCAACGTTAGGTGGGGGGTTAAATATACTATTTAGAGATGACTTGTGATACAATATGTACCACAAGCAGATTTGCTGCCTCTGTTACCGCTACGTACATACCTAGTGAAGAGCATTTCACAGTTATTCATTACATTCATCATTTTGCCCTACAATGAGAGCATCCAACCATGTCATAGGTCAAATAAGGTAAAATAAGGGGTGGGATGTTGACTACTACCTAATCATGTCCCCTGTCATGAGTATCACCCTTGGTTTGACAAATCTACTGTGCCAGAAATGAAGCGTTACTCTAAAGCTGTTCTAACCAATCGCACACAAATTTCGTTGCTTTCGTTAACATTGTTTAAATTAGATTTATGTTTTAAAAATATATTATATGAAGATTTGAAGTTTATTTGAATAGTTTCTATCGTATGATCTCAAACATTTCACGCTTTGGAGTAAACATCACCTTGTTTACTCATTTCAATTTTAGTAAAACATAACTTCGTTAGAAATAAGGCTTTCGAGGTTCCGCGTAGGATACGGATATTACATCTTGATAAATGTCTGTTCCTAAATATGCTGAAACATTTGAAACCGACTAAAAATAAATTGTTATCCCAACAATAACAGAAAATTGTTGAGATTCCTTATTTATGCACATAATCGCTTTGCTAACTTTTAAATTAAATTTACATAACTTTGTTTATAAGCCACGAAATACATAAACGTCAGTTGAATTTGACTTATTATAACATTTAACTATTGTACGATTTCCTCACACTAACAGTTCCACCTGGAGCAGTGGGTGGGTTATCATCCATATTTTTCCTACCTATCAAAAAATTATTATAAATTCAACAAAAACGTGATTTGTAACAACATACCAGTTCACGTTAAATAATGATTATTTCTTAGCTTATGTAATCCAGAATACCAATTATTGTAAATGATTTCGTATACGCTTCTCATAATTTGCGTTTTACGGAAAATTCGTTACCATCACGTAAATTGGATTCATAATTAAAAAAAAATATATTATGTGATGATATGAAGTTGAAAGGAATATTTTATTTTGTATTATTTTGAAATTATATGTTCTGAAATATCCATTATTCATTCCAATTTTTGTGAATCATAACTTTGCTTTAAATAAAGTTTTCAAAGTTTTATATTGAATACAGACTTAAAATCCTGATAATATTCTGTTCAACAATATACATTGAATTTGAGTTATGCAGTCAGTGAAAGTAATAAATTAATTTTCAAGAATAAACAAATATTTGATTGAATGTCACATATCAACATTCGCAAAATTAAAATATATATATTAGTCGATTAAAATTTTGAAATACGCTGTTGCTACGGATGCAACGTGACAACATGTTATCCTGTTAGATCAAATAACATGACACTGAATTTTCCACACCGATTATTTAGTGAAACATTTTGATGAAACAATTAAAACCGATATAAAAAAATTATTATCATAAAAGTAATAAATATTCGTTAAGATGACTTATTTATGCACATAATCACGTCGGTAAAATTTAAATCTAAATTTACAAACGTTTTATGTATCATCCAACAATAACGTAAACATCAACCTAATTTGAATTATTATAACATTTTATCGATTCACAATATTCACACACCAACAGATCTAACTCCAAAATTTCCCAAACGTGGGTTATCATTGATATTTTTCCAAGCTATCACTAAAAAAGAGTTTTCATAGTTTTTTTATATATTACGAATTATTGCAACTTCATGACAATCATCATTTGTAACAAAATACCAGTCTACGTCGAAATATGTTTATATATATATATATATATATATATATATATATATATATCCATATAGGCATCGCGAATAACACACATTAAAAAGACACATTATAAATATTTTTCACCTGGCGTTTTCAATATGCTGATTTCGTATCATTTAATTTCGCAATGGAATTACATAATCGAAGTTAAATCGTTGATAAACCTTATAAGAATCGAGCTTAGCAAAATTAAATGGAACCCAGAATTAAAAACTGTTCTGTATTGGTGACAGAAATAATGAATGAAAGAGTGAGACCAAGCAATTGACTAAATATCTATCATGAATTAATTACTAATGAACAGATCTCTTTTAGCGAATATCTGATGTATGAATGATTCATTGTAAACACGAACTGTGATTAACATATGAGATTGTGCGCAGATTGAAAAATCGAAAGCGATTGCTAGAAACAAAAACGATGTGAAACCGAGAACATTTTATGTAAATCGTGAGCGCTAGATTTTGAGCATTTCCAAGTTTTATTCACGTGGATCGTTATGTGCCTCGAAAGAGAACACTGCAGAAATATTTGTAACAGCAATGCGAATGAATCGCAACGATTTACAAGTGACTAATATAGCGAATCACTGTAATATTTCAGATGAAAGCTAACAATTTACGAGTGCATTGCAGGAAGCTTAATTAAGCAACGTAAATATAAACGCTGTTTTCAAATGGAGCATGAATCATGATATTATCCTTTATTTGGCTATGCTTATGCTCATAACAATAATACGCTTATAACTATAGATACAAACGTCACATTACAATATTATGCATTTTGCTACTCGATAAAAGCAAGTTACTGATGTCTAACGTTGAATCATAAAACCAGCAATTTGCACTTTTTT
>JACCGJ010009342.1:0-37689 GCA_013407085.1 Atriophallophorus winterbourni | reverse complement strand
TTTGCTTGGTAACCTCATGCGCGTGTTTTTTGTTGGTTTCGTGCGATAGGGCATCGGTCTTCCGTTGGATGAAGCTCTCAAATTCTGGCGCAATTCGTTCGCCCCGAAATACGACAGTGAACAATTTGCCAAGTCCTACGCGTACAACATTCGACACAATTACGGGAAGGAGGGCAAGCGAGCGGACTACACGCCGTATTCTTGCATCAGGGTGAGTCGCGTTCACGACATGTCTTCTGCTAGCATGCCGGATGCAACAGCTCTTGCACAACGGACCCCTTCTTCATATATTGATACAATGTACTCACTGATTGTGCCCATGATTCGTTTGCTTCTATGTGTTACTCTCCATGCTTTTAAATGTGATTTTACATTTTGTTTTATTACCTCTGGATGATTGTGTGTTCGTTATAGCGGATAAAAGCATGTTGTTGGACATTGCGGTCTACCATGACTTGTCAGAGTTCGAATCAGGAACCTCGTTTAGTTGAAATTGTTCAGCTTGAGAACAGATACTGTTCTCGCTTGCTGATGGTACAGCAGCGTTCAACTGTCATCGACCTACCGAGTGCTGCCTATCACTATGATCGCTGTGGGAAAGTCTGTTCCTTCAGAATCGGACTGTTTAGTCGTATAAAACCGACAGGCGTTTGTGATGTACATCCATGGTCGACATCGACCGAAGGTATGGCATGATGGTATGAAAACACACTAGCATGATCCAGGCAAAGTGCCGCACAGTCAGAGACTGAACGTGGGCGAGGATACTGTCAGGCTGCCCAGGCCTAGACAGATAGGAGAAAAGAAATAGACAATAGAGAGACCGACAACAAGTTTTACCACCCAATGTCCTATCACGAATACAAGGCGAGGATAAATATTATTGATTTTGTGATGTACATCCATGGTCTACATCGACCGACGAAGGTCGGCAATCATTCGGCTTGATCACAGATTCCATCCAAGCGTAGTTATCACAAGTTCGCTGTGTTTTGCATTTTAACGGCTGTGCAACACGCGTAGCTAGAATTTCATATTAATATCACATACAACGCAACGAATTCTACGCGAATGGCTTTTTTCTTAGGCTCGCTTATTGTGTGAAGATTGACTCTCTGTTTCTCGTTTACTTCGAAGATGAATAAACATTATCTCTCCTTGTCATGGATGTTTGTATCTGATGGTTGGTCATTATGAACAAGCCGATGTTGGAGCCGTAGCATGCCATTCGAGCTACATCTTTCTTTTAGGTTGATCTACTTTGGCTGTGCATGTGTGTATCGCTTTTGTACTGCGTTGGTAGCGCCGTGTTATATTGGATACCACCAGTATGTTGCTGGAATCCTAGTGCTGCTTTGACTTGTCAACTCCTGGGTCTATGCATGTGTGATATATGTATGAAAGGGCAACCTGATCCAGGCAAAGTACCACACAGTCATAGACTGCACGTGGACTAAGATACTGTCGGGTTGCCTAGGTCTAGACAGATAGGAGGGGCAAATAGAAATGATAGTGAGACTCCAGCCTGTTTCAGCATGCAGCTCGTTACATATGGCAGATACATTTAACATGGTCTATGCATAGACCATCTGCAACTATCATTCTCTGCGTACACGCTTCGAACTTACCCTTTAGTTTCCCTGATTCATGCACTTTGTCTTATGTAGCCATCGCTTGCCTCATATTTAAACGAACAGGGGTCAATTTTTTATTATTATCATACAATTACTAAAGGGGTCTCCTGGCAGGATAACATACACTTGCTCGATGAGTATTGATTACACTTTACTGCTGCCGATGGCCACAAAAAAGCAAGTGAGTACAACAAACCGTTCTGTCGATGAGCTCTCAATCGATCGATGAACTCAAATTTTGTTTGAAGCGACATTTGACAAATCATCTACTCATAAGTAGTCGTAAAATGCTAAAACAAAACATCGATAACAATTTCGTGGTCCTTCATTTCGTAGATCATTACCTCAAGTGCCCCGGGTCCCGGTGATTTCCATGGCTGTCCCTTCCGTCACATGGACCCCGAGATCCTCCGACAACGCTTATCTAGTCGAATGAACGCAGAATCTGTCGACCTGATTGTGCAACGCGCCAAGGAGCGATTATATCACCTCAGCTGTCGTGAATATTTCCGAGCGATGCATAAGCTGGACTCGGAGGCGATGAGTGGCCTCACCATTTCGCATCCAAACCAATACTTTGAAGAAAGTCAAAAATTGCTACGAGATGGACACGTGAAGACAAGCACTGCGAAAGTTCGCGTTAGTAAAGTGAAACTCACCGAGGCTGCTCCTGACGCGTCCGTTATTGAATCCACCCTGATTGACGAGGATATTGATGAGACAATACTCAGCGAAATCGGTACTGATTGATTTTTTATTTTTTGCTGATTGTGCTGCTTGAGTATGCATTTTATTAAACGTATCGTCAGATTTTCTAATCCTGCCTTGTTTCTGCTATCCATGGGTTTTTGTGATATTCTCCTGTGATCTAACTAAAACCGTTAAATCTCCCCCTTATTTAGTTTCTATGTCTGTCTGCTGCGATACGCCGGCAGGATACTTCGCATACGACCAGTGCAGTTTGCTTGATGTGTGATTCCTCTCATGCCGTAATCCAGCTGCTAGTTCTTTGTGAGTCGTGAGGTACACCTCAGCAGTTTTTTGTATCAGGTGCATTTATACTGTGCCTTCGTTCGTCTCAAACGTCGTATTTATGATAGCAACCTTTCAGCGGAATACGAACATTCTCTTCGCTACATGGCTATCCAGTTTGGGTTCATTTGCATTTGAAAACATTAGGAACGTTATCAACTTGTCTTCATACGTAGATGCTCAATTTCGATCTTGTCCCCATCCGTTTGTGACTTGTATTGGTGGTCCAACCTTCCAGAACTTGCAATTCACACGTCTGATCTTAGTTGCGCGAACCTGATACTCATACCCTCTTGGTGCCAGCAGAGCTACTCGAGCCAGGAAGGTCGATGGATAGACGTCAGACAAACTCAGTCTCAACCCACTGCCTTGCGGTTCAGGCTTTTTAGCCAAAGGCTCCGGGTAGGGCCCCCCTAAACCATCCCCCTACTTCGGCTTGGGCAACCGGGTAGTATCACGCCCACAAGCAATTATGAAAATAAAGGTAAAAACGGCAGATCCCGTGCTCCCAAACTCTCTGCTCAAAATGCTTTAAATGATCTCACACTGCATGCAAACTTTTTTAATAACTGTTTTCCGTTTTGTGGTTTTTTGGGTAGCCCTGACAGAAGTGCAGCTTGTTCATCGAGGTTTCCAAATTTAGCCACTTCGAATATTTTGCTTGAGGCTTGGCAACAACAACGAAACCGGTAGTGTGCTTTCGAACTGCTTCTCGAGCTCCGTACACTATCTACTCGGTGACCCTGACTCAATTCAGTGTACAGATGACTGCTGTCCCACTTATTCGTCTGTTGAGCGCGCCATCAAACACGAGATTATCAACAATGTTGCATGAACATGCGTGACATTATTTACACGTGTGAGCTAACTCTAGCAAATTAGTCATACTCGTCTCAATCATCAAGTCATAAACCTCACTGACTATCGGAAACTTGTCCACAATTCTTTAAAGTGACTCATAATGATTGGCCAGAGGTAGTGAGCTGCATGCTGAAACAGGCTGGAGTCTCACTACCATTTCTATTTCCCTCCTCATATCTGTCTAGGCCTGGGCAACCTGACAGTAACATCGCCCACGTGCAGTCTATGACTGTGCGGCACTTTGCTGGATTAGGCTTGTGCTTTCATACCATAATGGCTGGATGGATCACATCACATACGCGGGATGAAACTTTGCGATCGATCGAGTAATCTTTATCCTCCCAATGAATTTCAAAGCAACCGGTTACAACAGTTGTTGAGTGGTCTTTCGCTTATTAAGCAAAGGATCGTCCGACTAAAAGTTGCTTTAAAACTGGTCTAACTATTTACTACTATTTAGTGTATTGTAGTGCTCACATACCCATCCCTTACACACCACTACCGGTTTGCCGTCGTCATGTGGAGACATAAGATCAGGTCTAACCATTTGTTTTAAAATTTAGTTTTATGGCATCGAGTGAATTGTGTTGCTATTTTAAAATGGTTCAGATAAAAGTAAGCTAAACGCCTGTCATTTTAATTAAAGAAAGAATGTCGTAGAAATTTCTTATTTCCAATTAATGAATTATTTCAAGTTCCCCAGTATTTTGCTTTCGTGAATATCAAATTTATCGCCCGTAGCGAATTTAGTTCTCAATAATAATGCTACGTTTTTCTTGCTACTGTTGTTAACGCTGCCACGAAAAATTCGTCTTGTTTCGCTGCGCACACGGCCATACCACGCGTGCACCAATCACGTGCCTAATTCACAACCAATCATAATCGTGCTGTGAACGCACGCACAGTTATATGATTGGTCAGGTTTAGTTCAGATAATTTATTCGCAAACGATTGATCAGCTGGGCGTGGTGGCGTGCGCCTGTAATCCGGCTACTTGGAGGCTTGGTGTCGGAATCTCGGTCGATCGGGGGTCCTGGTGCTGGCTTGTTCATGTTGATCGGGCGTCCACGTTAAGCACGGCGCCGATATGGTGAGCCTTCCGGAGGGTTGGCCGACCAGGTCGTCTAAGGAGGGGCGTACCGGCCCAGGGGGGAAACCCAGCAGGCAAAAGTCCCCGCGTGGTGCGGTAGCGGGATAGCGCCTGTGAATGACAAGCCAGTAACAGCCCGAACGTATCGAGTAGACCGCTACCTTTTTGCAATTCAACGTTTCCATTTACGAACCCAAGATTATCCTCCGATGCAATGGTGTATGGTACGTATAAATACAAAATTTATTTGACTTTATACTCGGTAACACAACATTCATACCAATCCTGAAGCAATTACTGCCGCTTGCTTCTACACACCTGATGTCTTGTGAAAAAATTTCAAATCCTAAACTATGCAAGAGAACCAGCAAGACAAAACATGAAAAGTAGGTAGACCGAAGCAGACTTGAAAAGACGATGTAGGGATGAACTATATACAATGCGTAGTATTCAGAGTATGTACCAATAGAATAGTACCGCGTGGGGAAATACGCGTATATATCTTATCAGCAAGGAAAAAGAAGCTGAAGTATTCTTTTGAATGCTTCGCGTTATTTTCAGTAAACATTTTCGGGCGTATATTTGGCTCCCTTGTATTGCTCGTTCGATAGCTCGTTCGGCGCCATGTGGTTTACATAAAAAGAAAAGACAATCGAGATCAGTAATCTGAAACCTTGTAAGTTGGGGTTTGCAACAAAGTGGGTTTGTCTATTGTTCTCACTGTGTTGCGTGTGTTTATGTTTAGTTGTTTCAAACAAAACGCCATACGGCATCATGATGGGAAAACGTTCATGAATAGAAACTTATGTTCTGAATTATCAAGGAATTATTTTGAAGGAAAATGATTCTAACAACTCATTGCTCGTCACGCCTGTGATTAAGTTTACCAGGTATCTTTGTAAGTTTAAACTACTTACAAGTTTATAAGTACGGCATTGTGAAACATTCACGGGAAAATATGAAACTTGATTGTTAAATAATTTCCGTTGTTTTGTGGTCCTGGCGTAAACTTTTGAGGCAAATTTCCCATTTTTATGCGACACGATTTATGGCTCCGTTTCCGTGAGACTCATCCTAACTCCTGCATGATTGCAATTATATCTGCCACGCAATCCTCACTGCTTAATCTTAATCTCTTCATCTGATTACGGTTACAACCAAGAAACCTATTATAATGTGTAAATGGGCGGGATGCGAACGCAAAATGACATTGATCCGTTTGAGTAGTTTGGAAAACTCCACTAAAAATCATTTTGGGTTTCGTTATTTGAACATTGCAGTTCTCTGTAAGCATCCTACTTTTAACAGTAGCACTCATGCATACCTTTGTTTACCATTGTATCAACGCTAACTGAACTTAATTTTTATTTTTCAACCTCATAACGGGTACACAACAACTTCTGTTGAGATGCGTCAAGTCAACAAATCTTCACTCTGACTCTGGTTAACTCTGAGAGCGCGCCACCGTTATTAAAATGTTCTCTTATTCACAAGACACGTATGTTCGATATTCGTGCCGAGCTTCCCCGCACAACTAGTGCGTTACAAAGCGTTGGATTGGCACACACGCCAGTTAGCAAGATCATGCAAATTTGCGCGTTTAGCAAATTCCTCATGGCGTGTCAATTTGCGTGAAGAGGAATCATTTCGTGTTTAAGTAAACAGAAGGGGATTTCGCATTTTGTTTGCCTATATCCCCATTATCGACAACTATTGCGTATTTGACATTCAGCATTGAAAATATTAAGCCCAAACTTGGGTCTGGGTTTCGTTGATGTGCCATTTGTCATCGTGAAACGCGGCAGGCGATCGAATCAGATACTCGAATGGAACTTTGAAACGAAACGGAATCCAGCACATGTGCTCTTTCATTTCTAGACTACTTGGTTCAATAGAGGAAACCAATGAACCAATCGATTTGAATGTCCTCTTGAGCGAATCCTAAACCGGTGTTCAGATCAATCGTCTTCCATTAAATCGAGCAATCGTGTGTAGGAACACGTTAGACGGGAAACGTGCTCGTCAAGAAGCTATTGGGCGGCTTATACGATTGATTTGGCACGAAATCGCTCGACCAATCAGATCGAAAGGACAGCCGGGATTGGACCCGCGTTTTTACGTCACGTGTGTTGTTTTCTTTGTCACGTGCGCGACAAACGCGTTTGACCAATCGGCGTTCTCGTGGGTTGTGGGATTCGTTGGTGAACGCGATTGGCGTTGGACAGGTTGACCTTAAGGATGAATTAGGATGATGACGCTTATACGTAGTCGGGAAACGGATAAATCAATAAAACTCGTCTAATTTCGTTTTGAACTCATGCAGGCTGGGGGAGTGTGTAACGGTAAAATGGATACTGTTCCAAGTAAAACAGACACGGACTGAATAGAAATACCTTCTACATTTTTGACAGCAATGGGTTACCACTAGCGCATAATCATGGTTCCGATACTTTCTCGTGTCTGTTCGAGTGAATAAATCCTGTATGGGGTATGAAATATATTGTAAAGTAGAATAAGGTCTTCTGCGATTCATCGGTAGCGAAAGTCGAATGAGTTCAGATGAGCTATTGTTTCGTTAAAAGGCTTGTTTCGGAAGCTGATAACTAGTTTTGTTGAGCGGTGATAGATTCGCTACATATGTTCTAAATCCTTCTTGAACCACGGAGACCATGACTGCACACCGTATTCCACGACTGGTCTCAAGTATGAATTCATGATCCTTGTGAATTTCTTGGTCGAAAATTTCCCAAATACCTGTTTCTGTAGATAGACGACACGTGTTGCCTTTGTAAAGGCAGTGTTAGTTTGAAGTGAGCTTTTTAAGCTTGAGCATATCCAGATACCCAAATCTTTTTATTCACTGCAATTTTCAACGACGTGAAGCTATATGGTATGTGAACTCTACTCGATTCCCCACGTTCATAAACCTGTATTTGTTGAAGTTCAGCGGCAGATTGTTATTCAACGACCAGCGTATCGATATGTTTCTTTAATAGTAGACAGTATTCCGGGCTGCGGATGCAACTCTATATCTTTATGTCGTTCGCAAATAACGAAATGTTATATCGAACAATTTCCGGTACTTCATTGACATAAACCAGAAAGAGGATCGGACCAAGGACTGAACCTTGGGAACTCCGCTAGTGGCTGTGATTGGTTTTAATAATGCACCATCAACACGTACCTGGGCAGTTTGTTGGGTAGTTATTAAGCCAATTCAACAACTTTCCGGTAATACCAAGCCTGTCAGGCTTCTACAGTATTAGGCTATGTTTAACGCGATCAAATGCTGTGGAGATCTCTAGGTAACAGACATGAATTGCTTGCCCGTTATCTACCGATTGTGTCCAACCATCCAGCGTTATCAGTCATTTAGATAAACAAGAATAACTGAATCCAAGCTGATTTCTCGAAAGCAACTGATTATTTTCAAAAAGTTTCCTTAGGTCCTCAACGTGAGGAGTTCAAGTAGTTTGGCAATCATAGGTAACAGAATATCGGGTCGGTAATTTGACACATCGGTGCGATTTTCTCCTTTATAAATAAGATTTATTATTCCACGTTTCCAATCGGTAGGAATTATGCCATTTGCCAGTGTTTGATTAAACAAGGATGTGAGCAGGCAATCGATTGGAATATGTTTGGGACCGATCATGTATTTATAATGCAAAGAAATTTGAGTGCCATCGGTTAGAGCAGGCTTTGGGTAACGTTTCACTTCTGACACAGAAGCTTCGTCAGACCAAGGGTGATAGTCAGGACAGGGAACATGACTAAGTAGCAGTCTACCCACCACCACTGATTTGACCTTACCGCTAAACAGCCTATAGTACGCCTACAGTGTGTCACGTCTCATGGGAATGATCAGGATCAGTGGTCAATTTTCTTCCTATTCTGTATCCACATCAATCTAATACAAGTGAGCATGGCCAATGTCGGCTGACACACCGGCCCACATGCGTAAAAGTACACAGAAACGGTGCTAAATAAAAACTATTTACTTTCGCATCAGCGCCGAGCGCCAGATTGTTGTGATTTCTGCCCCATCCACCTGCCTTGGCAATTTCAACCTGCACGTAGGCGTTCGCTATACGGTTTAATACCGCGTAACAATATATCTACTTTGTCTAGATCGACGCCGTGGCCAGTATCTAAAATGTGCTCCGCAAAGACTGAATCACAAATAAGGGATTGCTATTCCCTCGCATCCCGAGAGTGTCTCTGGACACGCTTTCGGTGTTCTTTCGGCTGTAAACGTTGTTCAAAGC
This sequence comes from Atriophallophorus winterbourni, assembly GCA_013407085.1. NCBI lineage: Eukaryota > Metazoa > Platyhelminthes > Trematoda > Plagiorchiida > Microphallidae > Atriophallophorus > Atriophallophorus winterbourni. Next base: position 28,804 of record JACCGJ010009342.1, on the reverse strand, counting down.
CCAAATCAATCAGTAAATCGGTCCGTTCTCACGGGCAAAGAGTAGTGCCCAAGTTTCAGCCAATTAAAGTTTCGGGCTATTTTATTTTTATGCACATTTTATTTTATTCACAATTTGTCATCATTATTTAAAGGTAAATTTTGCATCAAATAATCACCTGTGAAAAACATGATATGGGCCGAAATATCTTCCTGGAACCCCTTAGAATCGTAAGTTTTACAACTATCGGCAATAAAGCCAGTTCAAAGATATAGGCAAATTATAGAAGTTATCAATTGAGCGATCCGAAGCTTCTCACCTTAACCACCCATTGCCTTCATCCAGTCAGCGCTGATGTGCTTAACCTTCCTCCAATTTTCCGAGCTATCCAAGGACCCATTCTTTAGTTATGCTGGTGCGCATGAACTGATACACATGTGAAGTATGCTTCACATGAATTCACCGAATACGCCGCCATGATTTCTTATTCACTTGTTCATCAATGCGAAAACACTGTTAGCCCACTGGTAAGTAATGAAGAACTACATTACTTACTAAACTAGACAATTAACTTATTGAAAATTACCTGGTCCGTCTAGTAAACGAAACTCACATTGCATCCAAGGTCACTGGCTCATTATTCACTGACTGTCCGTACTACAATCTCTTCTAAAATTCCAGCGTCAAGTTTGTTTCCTTCATTTAATCCAATTGATTTCATTTTAAAAAAATGTAAAATGAACTATGACCAAGATGAGTTAAAACTCATCAGAGTTTTTAAATTATCGTTACATAACGGAACTCAAAACACGCAAGTCGACATCTACTGGACACGCTACTGAAACAAATAGCCATTCAAGCTGGAAATGTAGGATTCGACAAATATTCATCAAATAATCTGATCAAACTACAGCTATAAACTCATAGAGAGATATCTGAATCTTAGTCGAAGAATGTCGCTTTCGATATGCAACTTAGTTTTAAACCATTTTAAAGGCATCTTTTTCATACGAGCAATGAACGGTGGTCTCCAATACATTTAAAACCTGCCGAGAACATGATATGGGTGGAACCTTCTCTGTAGACATTATTGCAGAGCTCTTCATAGGTACTTTTCTCTAGTGCACTTATCACCTCTATTATACTTCGAACTGCACTTTCAATCTAACCTCGTCCATCCTGTTTTTAACCAATTTGACTCTTTTTCGAGATAAACTGATTTTAGAGGAATCTCCACATGATTTTCTTGAAATTATTCCTACTCTTTACCCAAATAAGCCAATGAATGTTTCTATTTTGTCTCGAATTAGGAATAAGCTGTATATTATGTTCCAGGCTTGGAAATGATTGTAGCGACCCAAACAGACAGAGTTTGATTGGACAACATTTACTTTTTCATTTTGCCGCCAGGAGTGGTGCTTCACGGGGCTCTTGGTTTACTTTTGTATCCATTTGCTATCTTTATTAGAGGTGTTGCACGGAATCCGTAATTGCTTCTTTTGCGTTACGAAGAGAATACCAAACTTTAATGGACCATATGTTACTCATTTGAAGCAAAACTACTAAAGCAAACTAGTTCAGAGTTCAACATCCAGCCTGTGGCAAATAGCTTTTATAATGGAAGGTCGTGTTTTTTAATATTAAGTGGTTTTTAGATAGAGTAAGACGCTGAATGAAAGCCTTCGAGTAGAGATCTTTTAATCCGACGTAAAAATAGTCTTCGTCTGTGTTGGTCACAGAACGCTAGGGTTGAGGCCTGTGGCCAGAAGAGCATCTGACAAGCTTTAGGAGTTGGTTGACCAGTTTTAGCTGAAATCGTTTTTCCTGTTTTGTGTTAGTGATGCCATCTTTGAATTTCTAAATGCAACCAGAAGGGTTCCAAGTGTTCTGTACTAGGTCCAATCCACTTTTGATCTTCATCGATTATTTAGCTCCTCAAATTTAATGCATCTTCTACATGTTTGTAGATGACTACAAGTTGACTGAATCCACTTATCATGTTTATCTGAGAAAGCGGAAAAATCATATGTTGGTGGAAACAATAATTTTGTTCTCTAAGCGACAGAAAATTTCAATATCCTGTTGGTTTATGTACTAAGGAGTTCTAAAATATTCTGCGTGTTGAACTTCACAATAAAATTTATAATCTAGAGCTTCGGATAATTAAATTAGTATACTTTTGTTATTAATTTTCTGAAGAAATAATCGATTTCACAACATCAGATGCGTCTAAAATGAGTCTAAACGCATTATGCTTCGAGATTCCTCTGACCTTCATCCCTCATTACGTATCTGAACCATAGCAAACTTTTGCATAAATAATAATTTGAAAATTATACATGTATATTTCATAAAAAATGTGAAATAACTAAAACGCATACCAATCTATCCTTACATGTTTTGTCTTTGACTACGATCCTTCTATTGCTGATCACACTACTTTTTATGTTAAAATAAATTTTATTAATTTTTTCCAGACTCAAATTTAAAACATGTGTACCGGGAGATATCAGCGAACAAAATGAAATTAATAATTTGGCAATGTTGGATGCTGATTAAAAGCATCCCACTGGAAGAAATACTGGATGCTTAATTGGCATTTTATTTAATTACGGTCTTGTACCAAATGAAGTGAATTTTACTACTACATAATTCTACATATTTCAAGGCTATTTTAACTTACCAGACATTGACCATGGAATACCGACCGACAATTCCAAAGCCATTATCTAATAGCTTCACAAACATGCGTTACGCCAACAGCAGAGTGGTCCTACATGGCATCATCAAGTTTTTACTCCCTCTAAGTTCGATATCATTTTGCCATCGAAAATCGACAATTGTTAACTAAACGATAAGCTTTGAATTGGTATCTCGCTTCTATAAGCATCTTATCAGTACAAGACGTAATTGAAGGCTAGCACAAGTGGAAGATTTACTCTCAGTCATTGAAAACTCCGGTTCAATTATTAGTTGGATAATTTACGGGTGTAGCGGTTGATCCAGCGAATGTTTAATCAGTAACAGCGTACACCTTCTGAGTACTGTAAATGATAAACCGGAATATACTTCTCAACGTGACACGGCATACAAATACAAAACAATCACGTACGACAAACTTTTCCCAAAACAGAACACGTGAGGGTCGAGAATAATGTATTCAAATTGTGTACATATTTACATGTATGTATTATAACAAACAATGAAGAAATATGTACGATTGATACAATCAAATATACAATGATGAAAACGACGCACAGGCATCTATGTGCGTTAAAAACTGTATTCTGTGCTGCAGCACGTAAAAAGAAACAGAACCCACCATGTTATAACATTCGAATTTCATAGTACCAGCACAAAAATGAATGCTTTCCGGCGGCAAAATATCTTTTTATGGTTTTGGGTGTACGAAAACAGTCGAGAATGCTCCTGTTAAATTTTCGCGATCACTCGCACGTGAGTTTGACATACCATTAAAAAATGATGCAATAGCGATACACCCTACAGAATGGCAAAATCAGCCTTCAACGACTTGATATATAACCAAATGCACGGTCATGACTGCTTTCCAACCTACCTGCTGATGTATTTACATTAGATAGATTTTTCTAATAAAGGCTTAAGACCTTAAGGAACACAGTCATGTTTTTGTCTACAAAAATGAGGGACCGGATGGTATTTATTCCTTTATACAAATAATGTAGACCAAATGGGGATCACACCGCTATGCAAAATCTTATATGCATTTTTGGAGTTGGGAACTATTGTGACCAACCACTTGAACATACCAGTAAGTGGGTCGGTATGTCCGCGACTACATACTTTGAACTATTGTGATTTGTCGAATATCACACATTACTTTAGTCGATATCATTAATCACTTTCACTGTTCGGACAAATAGAATTTGGTTTATCACGTGCCTGTGTGTTCTTGCTCCTGTACAACATGAATGGCTCCTGGTGTATGAAAGAAGCCATTGTAGTATTAGTGGCAGGCCTATTTTGGTAACTATAGTACAATAAACTTTACTAGAGTCGCAATTAAATATTTGAAAAGTTATTTATTGTCAAAATCTAACAACATCTCCGTTATTATTCTCTTCTGATTGTAACTTAATGCAAATTTGTTAAAGGTCAATCTTCCTAGATTAAATTCCTTAGTTTTATGAATATTGACAATCCAATTAAGACCATCTACCAAGAGTTTCACAAGCCCTTTGATTTTGAGCATCATCACCTTCTAGGAATCGATTAGCTCCAGAGATATTGCGTAACTTACAGATCGGACCCTTTGAGTCAGGGTGAAATCCACGCTGTCTGAACAAAACGTCGTGAGCTGTTGAGCTTTGGAAACATCTCTGCTCAGATCTCTTCTATTTCTACTATCCGCAAATAAAATAGTGTCCTTCTTCCATGCTTCATTTTTGATGATAATATGATGATCATGTTAAAATTCGATGAAGAACATTTTAAGTTCGTGAGCGAAACATGAGCTTGTTTATCAGTAGTGCCTTCGAATGATTTACATTAAGAGCCACCTGTTATTCGCATTAGTTGATAAGATGTATCATCAGGTCTCTAGTAAATTTATCAGCGTTAACGTCCTACATTGTGCGCGGAATTTAGAAGTACTGGTTAACGCTGTTTTTAAGCAAGAGGATCAGTGTGCCGCTGCAACTCAACGTGTACACGCAATGGCAGGTAATCTGATTGTCTCTGCGCACTTAGCTCACTCCAAGTTTCGTAGGGTGGAATCTACCAAGGACTTAGGAGTCATAGTCCCCACAAAGATCCAGTGGGCCGACCAACGTGCTGTTGCGGCTCAACGGACCAGGAGAGGGAACTTTTTCACTGCGCTCAGCCTTACCTGCACAAATAGCTGTGGTTCTGCTACCTAGCTAAAAGGCAATAGTGAGGCTGTATCTAGAATATTGTATTCAGGCTTGGAGGCCATATTACCAGAATGGTATAGTTCAGCAACGAAAGTACAGGAGGTGGCCACTCGAACGACACAGGAGTTGGCATGCTTCAACTATGAAAATCATCTCTTAACATTACGGCTTTTCTCGCTTAGAAGGAGGCAAGTCCGAGGCCATTTATAGAATTCTTTAAAGTTTTCAAGGAATTAAGCTGTCTTGAAATCGATTGCTTATTTCGGTTTTCTTCTCTAGTTGGTACACGACGGCACAGACTCAAGCTAAATAAATTGCACGCCAAGCTAGAATCCAGAACGCACTTATTTAGCATCCGTTTGGTGAACGCATTGAACCCACTCCCCACAGAACTAGTCACGGTAGCTTCAGTCAATGCGTTCAAACATGAAGTAAACGAACGATGGCAGGTGCTCTTCCCTGAGGTTACCCTTGAGAATAAATCTTACATTTTACTGAAGAAAAACAACGAAAATATTTTAAAATTTTTTTGAAACATGGAAAAAGCCATTCTTGTTTAAGTTTTCAGTTATTGTGGAAATTGGCTACTGTTCATCGTCTTTTTAATCGATTGGGCATGCAAGATGCATTAACTCTCTCATCTTTCGGTGACGAGACATCTCCCAAATTCCATTTACAAGTACACACGCCGGTGTCTCATAGAAATCAATCCTGGTAGTGGCGGGTGATTTGATGTTTACCTCCTAAAGAATCTGGGCACTCGTTTCGACTTGGTCGAATATCGCCCTCTGATACTGATGCTGATACTGATACTATGTGCTATATGGTGGTTTTCACCCTTAGGACAGTCTAATAAAAAACTTATCAATGCTATTATACAACCATACAAAAGGAAATGAACTCATAATAATGATGAGCGCTTTTTGTAGCATCTGGACTCTCTATTGGTCCTGTCGGCCGCCTACAGTCATGTGCAAAATTACCGGAACTTTAAACGATGCACGTGGCAGTTCATCGGATCAACACATGAAAATAACTTGATGCACGAATTGAGCGGGTCATGAACGGCAATACCAGTGGGACCTACCACTGAACCTTAATAACAGCAAACTCTTGTCAGCGTTGGGTGAGACGTTTTTGCTCTAGATATCGGGAAATTTCCTCAGTGTTAACGCCGCACAATGTGTTAATGATTTGGAAGCACTGGCTAGGGCTAATGTAAAATGGGGGGACGAATGTGCCGATGCAGCTGAGCGTGTACGCAAAGTACATTTTCAGTTGAACTCTGTGCTATTGAGCACAATTCCTGATGTCTTCCTGTCTATTAACAAGCATCATGAATATTGTGTGCAGGCGTGGTGTCCTCAATAACAGAAGGCCATCGTTCGACTTCAAGGCGTACAGCGTCTCGCAAATGGAATGGTTGAGGGTCAGCGAGAGTAACCTTAAGCTGCATGCTTGAAGCCTCTCAATCTTTTCTCCCTTTTCTCTCTCGAAGAACTGAAAGGGTTTAAGTGGCCTTCCAATGAAAGACTTCTTTACCTTAAGTCCCAAGCTGGGCACCCGCCCTAGTTCACTTAAACTTACTAAGAATCGATGTTGGCTCAACTCCAGGAATCACTTTTCAGACTTCGGAAGATAAACGTCTGAAACATTCTTCCTGAAGGAATTATATCATGCATTTCCGTCTCGAGCAATGTTGGGACCGTAACTGCGGTAAGTTATTTCCTGAATACTCTTACTGATTGATGTACAAGCTTAGTTAAGTTGTAGCGGTTCATCCAGCAGATATTTAACGACTAACAGCTACGCTTTTTGATTATTGTAACCGATAAACCGGAACATATTTCTCAACATAACACGGCATACAGATCCGAAACAATCAGGCACGAAAGACTTCTTCCAAAACAGAACATACATATTTACATGTATGCATTGTAACAAAGCAATGACGAAGAATATAGAAATTTTAAAATAAAATATACAAAGATAAAGGCACTATAATACTTCCTTTCTAGAGCGTTAGGGAAGAGTGAAACGCTCGAAAAAAGTTAATACGCGTATTCTGCAAGATTAGCAGTAAAACGGTCTCTACGACTTCATCGAGTTTTTTTGATTAGGGAGGGTGAGTCAGTAGATGGGAAAGAGTTCACACGACTGGGTTGAGTATGTAAACTGATGCACACTAAGAACGATAGAAGTGTGCGGGGTTAAAGGAAGTCTCTCAACATCAAGTTTACCACTTTTGATGTAAACGTTTGGGACTGGTGTTTCGTGACACACTAATGTGATAAAAGCTGCCCTCAAGCGTTCAATGCTAACCGTATCCTGAGCAACATTCTGCTGGATGATGAATTATTTGGCACAGCGTCTTAAGACTTTGAAGGGTCAAGTGTATGGGGCTTGCAGGTGTTTGCGCGTGTGGTCAGTTCGAATATAAACAAATGCACACGAATGTAAATCACTTGGGAAGTAAACGTTACGGGCGAGTGAGGATGGCCGGCAATTGACACATGGAGGATCGCAAGCGATTGACATAGTTGGGAACAGTAATGTATACTGCCACTTCAAGGGATATCATCAATTAATCAAGGAAGCGGAGTGGAGTGCCGTAAACTAAATCTGCGTAGAAGGGATGCAATTATAGAAAAAAGGATCAATGTCAGTTTCTATGTTCAGTTTTCCATAATACTATGTGATATTAGCGCGGCTTCCAGCTGTCGATGGATCTGTTCAACAAGTCCGTTAGCGCAAGTGTAGAAGGGTGAATTGAAACTTGAAACTTCGATCCGTAATCACATTTGATGGGACACAATAATTTCTGATCCAAGTTTGCAGAAAATGTTCCGCTACACTTTCTGCTGTAATATCGGTGATACGGATTGATATAATCCACCCCTTGAAACGGTCTACATAATTTAAAATGTATGTCAAAAACCATTAGAGATAGCCAGAGGATAGACAATGTCGAAATGAAAGTGCAGAAAACGTTGACTCGGTGGAGGAAAAGATCCTGGGGCGTTGGGAGTATGACGTTGCAATTTGCTTAGTTAACACTGGATGCAGGTTTTTGTCCTATTCGGATGCATATTAGGCCATACCAATCAGTGATCAGCTTACAAATCCCAAGAATTCCTGGTTAAGAAATGGGATGAAACTGTTTACAATTGAACTTCTTAAGTAACTTTGGTACTAAAGGACGAAGATGTTCGGTGGAAAAATCACATAATAATTCAAAGTCGACTTTGAGATAGGCACAGTTGAACTCTAAGAGATGAGATCGATTGATGTTAGTCTAAGGGTCGGTACTTGGACATCTTCTATTATAGATTTCATTGATGACTTGCCATCTGCATTGAATGCCCGTGATTCATTTTCACGGAGGATCAACGGATCAACGGATGAAGATATCTTGATGCAAGACATTGAGTTTCACAAGGCTACCAACACAGCTGATTCTTGGGCACAATTTACACGACTGCGAAACAAAGTTATCAGCTTAATTCGAGATGATAAACAAGCGTTCCTATCGCAATTGATTTCTCAGATGCACCAGAATCCGAAGCTCTTGTATAGACTTGTAAACGATAGAGCAAATATTAAACCAGGAGTCTTTGCCCTAAAATCTTCGTCCGGCTTCACAGAATCCATAAATCAGACCGCTGACCTGTTAGCAGACTTTTATGCCGGAGTTTTTGCGCCGAAATCCATGGAGCCTGATCTGGAACTAATCGTTCGACTTGACCGACCGACCTTGAGTGAAGTATTGATTACTCCGATGGTGGTAGCGCAGCACTTACGAAAATTAAACGTAAAGAAATCTCCAGGACCAGACGAGATAACTCCAAAGCTGCTCAAAACCTGTCATGCGCAGCTATCTGAACCTCTATATTGCATGTTTAATAATTTTCTCCAAGCTGGCGTAGTGCCACAAGACTAGAAACTGGGACAAATAATACCCATTTACAAAGGTGGTTGCCGTTCTGAAGTTAAAATTTACAGGCCGGTGACCTTGCTGTCTTCGGTATCAAAAGTTTTTGAGCGAATAATAACCGCAGAAATCGTGCGACATCTGGAAACGAATCAACTTTTGGCAGTTGCTGTCCATTCCAATGGTTTCGATCCAAGGTTGTATGAGAATGGAAAATCTTTACCTATTTGCAATTGAAGTTGAATGGAAGTTTGTTTTGCTATGACCAGCTGTTCAATATATCCAAATCGATTTGTAAGCGCAAAGAGTCCACGCAGTCCACAACTTTGAATCACTTTGAACTTTGCTTGACGTGATTCGCATCCAAAGTTTAATATCATCCGCAAAGAGAACCAATTTGTCTGTGACAAGTTTCGGAAGGTCGGTGATGTAGACCAAAAACAGGAGCGGACCAAGTAGTGAACCTTGTGGGACAAAGCTAGTGGCTTCGATTTCCCCAGACATCACACCATCGATACGTACAGTTACCTTGCGATCAAGATGGTAAATTCTCAGCCAGGTAAGAAGGCACCCATTAATACCAACATCGTACAGCTTGCTCAAGAGTATAGAATGGTCCACGCGATCAAACGCCTTTGATATGTCTAAGTAACACGTACACCACCATCCACTGCCTGCGTCCAGTCGTCCATTGTCTCCAGTAGGTTAGTCAAGCAAGAACAGGACTTCCGAAATCCATGTTGCTCTCTGGACAACAAGTTTTGGGCCTCGAGAAGACTCACAATTCTTTCGCACACAATTCGCTTCATAAATTTTGAGATCACTGGAAGGAGTGCAACAGGGCGGTAATTTGCTGGGTCAGAACGAGTTACACCTTTGTAGATGGGTGTTATGATTCCTCTCTTCCAGTCATTAGGTACAACACCCTCCCTCGACGAGTGATTATATAAATCACAATTGACTGCCGCATAACTTTAGGATTGCATGTGTGATTCCGTCAGCTCCCGGGGACTTGTTGATATTAAACTTACGTAGGTGGTGCTGCACTATTTCCGAACTGATGCATACATCGCGTATAGTCTCCGGCACAATTGGTGCTGACAAATCTGACCGTAGTAATTCATCCTTTAGGGTGAAAACTCGTGAATAAAAACTGGCTAGAGCACAGAATCTGTTAGGCCGTTATCTGTCATGATCGGAAATACTCCGGGTTTCAGCTTCGTAGCGTTGTAAACAGTTCAATAAAGCAGTTTGGGATTTCGCTGCCTTCTTTTCGCCAGCTGAAGCTGGTGATATTTTTTGTCCTCTCGTATGAGATTTGTGACTTGATTCCGCAATTCGCGAAAGTTTGCCCACGTCGAATCAGTTCTGGCAACCCTGTGAATAGCCCATGCCAAATTTCGCTTCGTCAACTAATTTCTAGTCCTACTGAGAATTCTGAAGTGTCGTTCTTTGCTATTATGTTTCGGGACATATTCAGAATTGAAATGTATCATGTTAATTATGCAATCTGTCAGGGTTGTGCAATGCGAGTCCGGATCACTGAAATTTATATTATGTTTATCGAAAACTACCATTGTTTCCATCAAACCAATGTAATCTACTTTTCTATTTCGTTTTATTTGCTTTACAATTCTACTGGCGTTGCACACATATTGAAATAGCAAAACCAGGTGGTCGCTTCGACCCAGCGGACGGTGATACTAAACATATTCAACAGCTGTGGCTTCGGAGGTTAGGACTAGGTCTAGAACGGAAGTCTGTTGGGAATTTCGTTATCGTGTATAATCGAAAACATGATTATACAATGGGATGTAATCGAACAGTTCGCGAAATTGGTAATCTAGTGATAGGGGTGGATGATGTACTCAGTTTTTTAGTTGAGGCAGATTAAAGTCTCCCATAATCAGCAATTGCGAATTGCGCTGTTTTTCGGCGTACTGCATTGCTTTCAAAAGTGTTTCGTTATACGCATCCAATGATGATGGTAAACGGTAAACTACACCCACGATGCAACTGTCGCCTGATTCGAGCTTCAGGTTGCACCATATACTGTCTTCCAGATCGAGTTCAGTGTCTGTAACTACCGTACAGTATAAACGTTCATGGTGGTAAACAGCTACTCCACCACCTGTTCTTAAGCGGTCTCTTCGAAACAGGGTCATGTTTGGAATAGAGAGCTCGCTATCGGTCAAGTGAGGTTGGAACCATGTCTCAGTTATTGTCATGACGTCGAGTGAGTGCTGATTGCAGAGATCCTTCAGTTCAGCTAGTTTGTTTAACAGGCATTGTGCGTTTGTATATAGGCAATTGATTGTGGTTTTCGTTTACAGTGATGGAGGTGAAAGGTCGTCTATTATTCCGACCCTTCGAGAGTCGGACATCGGTCGTTTTTTGGATCGCTACAGTGTTTCTATTTGGAGTCTCGTCTGATTGTAAAAGCCGTGTTTCGTTAGAAGGCGAAGAAAGTCTGTGATCACTCATTCATTTCCAGTTAGCCTTAATTGATTCCATCATACCTTTCGTTAAAAAAGTTATTTTCAGAGGTTTTGGCCCGTCACCTTTATAGTTTGGTGACCGAGGTATTCTAAAAGTGTCCACAACCACTGACTAGTGAGCTCCAATGATGTCGGCAACGTAGAGCCACTGTTTATAATCGTGGTGCTGTATTTCACTTCCCAAAGCAGTGTTAGTTTTTTTTGGGAACACCAAGAAGAACAACACTACGTTGGTCAGATTTGTTCTCATTGTTTAAATTTCCTTTCCTCTCCCACCACGGAATATCATCAAGTATGCGACATTTAGTCTGTGAACATGTACGGAGCAAATAAGAGTTTAGAAGAACGTCTTTCATCTCTTTTTGGCTTTTGAAAGTTATTCTCAATAATCGTGGTTCGTCGAGATGAGGAGAATTGGGGTACCGAATTAGGCGGGTTATTGAATGAGGCATTATCGAGCTCATATCCATCATTGAACACAGCTGGTATCATTGTTCAATGTCGTGAGTTCTTCTACTCGAGAAAAGTGTCCGTGATGTCTCCGGTACATTGTTGAAAATTACACTGAGATTCATCAAAGTGGTTTTCATTACAGTATTAGTTTTTGAATTAGAGTTATTCTGCTGGTGGACAGTCAGTACACGCCCCTTCGACTTTCTAATGAGACTAAAATCTGAGTGGCAGCTAGCTTTTGCATCACCAAACTGTTCAGCCTCCCGCAAATTCTGTTTAAGTAACGGAGCAACTTGTGGAGTTACGGGATGTAGCGTTGGGCTAATATTTGTTTCATTTTTCAGTGAGTTATGCTGGGCAATTACTATCGACTTCAATGTTTCCTCGAATTTTTGGGAACAGTTCTCTAAGTATTTGATGCGATTCTCTAGATCTCCTGGTTGTGATACATTGGTCCGAACGCTGTTTAACGGCTTTGTTCTCCAGACGCTGCACACATAACATACACTTGAAATTTCAGGATTATTAATAATAACTACTGCCTCGTTAGTCAAAAGTTTATTGCAATTAGTTTGGATCTTAGTAGAGCACATATAACACATGACTACTTTCGATTTCACACTTACCCCTTTCTGCAAATTTGACACGTAGTTTTCGTAGGTCTAGACATCCGATTGCTGTTGTGGTTGTCTGGCCAAGGTCGTCTGATCGTTAAATGTGGGTGCTGATAGCTTCCACTGTAACACCTAGGCGCGTATCGATCGGTTCACGGTTAAGAGATGAAATTTGCGAGGTTCGCGTAGGAACGTATCACAATGTATTGGATGCAAATTACCGAGTAAAACAGTCGTGGTGACCGTAGATTTGATCTCGCACAAATGAGGCACGGCTTGATGTATTCAGCAGAAGAAGATCTTCCGAACAATATCGGTCCCGACCAAGTCAAAACAGCGACAACAAATTTTGATCGCGCACACAATTTCCACGGTGATGTGGAAAATACAAACTTCCGAAATATTAATCACGGGACACTAAAAATGATTGAGTTCAATGGATCTCTTCAAGCGAAATCGAATGGTGTAAGAATAATCCAAATTATGATCAGCGAGTGAAGAGTAATGTTCAAAAGTATCAGAGTACAAAATTATGCGTCCGCCTGGTAACCATTGGTAGTAAACATCAGTAATAATTTTACATTGATGCTCATTTCCGTGTAACAGTGGTCATTGGTTGATATATATTAGCACAATTCTGAATTAATCTTCATTAACAATTGACTTAACAAAGAAATCGACGTAACAATGGGAGAGGAGTGAGGCGTGGATAGTCGATAATTGATGACTTCAACTCTTTGAAATCGCTTTTCATCTGTGTGCTAGGAATAAGGTTATTGTCACAAACGTTGTGTCCTCTGATTGGTTGATTATTTGATTGGCTCTGGTTCACCAGAGCTATTGCAGTCAAAAATTTGGATATTTGGGATTGGACGACAGGTCAATGTGGTCGTGGTGAAGTGGTTATGTACTTCGCTGGGGGGAGTGAGGTCCCAGGTTCGAACCTCGGGGGCGACGATATTTTCGAAATAATTTTCGTCATCGGTAAGAAGACTCAGCATTCTTTCTAAATAGAGTTTTCTGATTTCTCTCTCCTTTATCTCAATTAGCCAGCAGAGGCAAGACTCGACGAAATGGAAAGAAAAAGAAAAGCAAGAGAGAGGAGAAAATTAGAGCAGGAAATCGCTATCGATAAAATCGAAATTGAGATAAAGGAGAGAGAAATTAGAAAACTCTATTTAGAAAGAATGCTGAGTCTTCTTACCGATGACGAAAATTATTTCGAAAATATCGTCGCCCCCGAGGTTCGAACCTGGGACCTCACTCCCCCAGCGAAGTACATAACCACTGCACCACGACCACCACCTTGCACCTGAATTCACGTGCTGACTTTCCATATGTATAAAACATTCGTGTTGTTTTTATGAATTCCCTATATTTTTGATCTGTGGTTACTGTAAATTATTTGCTTTTTGGACCAATAAAACTTTGAATTACTTTGAATTACTTTCAATTACTTCAGTGTGCGCTCACTGAACGCCAATCTGCACTGACCTTACATTCAATGCTGAGACTATATTGGTCAGCCTAGCATACAACAAGTCGACAGGGCCCCATAACATCCATCCACGAATGATCAGACTGCTAGCTCCTAGATTAGCTGCGCCGATCAAAGAACTTTTCACACCATCCCTCAGACAAAGCACTTTTCCTTTTTACTGAAGAATAGCCGTTGTACGGCCTATCCACAAGGAAGGAGCTTATTCGGCGGTCAAAATTACCACCCGGTTAGACTCACTAGTGTACTATGTAAAGTTATGGAAAGGTTGATCCGCGATAAAAATTTGTGGATACCTAACCAAACACTCTCTACTGAATGCCGCACAACACGGATTTCTTAAATGTAGGTCATGACTGACTAACTTGTTGAGCTCGATAAATCAGGTCACTAAGGGGATGGATGATGGTGTAGCGGTAGATGTCATCTATTTTGACTGTAGTAAGGCTTTTGAATCGGACAACCACAGGCTCTTGCTTCTCAAACTCTCGGTCATTGGAGTATTAGGGGACATACTGGGCTGGATTCACGCATTCCTTAGCGACCGTTCCTTTACAGTCAGGGTAGATGAGACATACTCCGCATGTGCGCATATAACAAGTTGGGTTTCCCAGGTCTCAGTCTTGTGGCCGTTGCTGTTCCTCATCTACATTGATGATCTAGCTAACTAACTGCACTCACCCTGTTATATGTTTGCCGACGACGTAGAAATTGTCGGTAGGTTGGATAACTCTGATCTGATAAATGACGTAGAAGCTGTGACGACACGGGCGGTTTAGTGGGACCTACCCCTCAACCCAGATGGCCAGACAGGAAAAACCTATGAGGCAAGACTCAGGGCCTCTATCGGTTCTCACTAAAGCGACGGCGGCTGAAAGGCGACCTAATAAAAGCCTTCACGATTCTAAAGGGTCTCACGGGTGATAATATTACTGAAATCCTTAAATTTGCCCCTGAAGCAGCCACCTTTTCAGCAACCGTGTGGCCAATTTCTTGAACATGCACCCAGATTTTATAGTGAACCTTTCAAATTTGTTAGGCTTTAAAAGGGAATTTGAGGCTAAATGGCATACCATATTTCCGCAATTTGTCTAATAATAAGCTCAGAACACAATAAAAATCCTACTGTAACATTTTTATCTCATATCTGTTTCGGCCTAGGCAACCTGACAGAATATTAGCCTACATGCAGTTTATGACTGTGTTTCACTTTGCTTCGATTAGATTAGTGAGGTTGTAAAAGGATTAAGTTGTCTCGAATTCGATGACTTCTTTCGGTTCTCTCCTTTGGTTTGTACAAGAGGACACAGTCTTAGGCTAAGTAAACAGCACACCAGGCTCGTATCCAGAACGCACTTCTTTAGAATCCGTATAGTGAACGCGTGGAACTCACTTCCCGCAGAACTAATCATGGCAACTTCAGTAATTGCTCTTCTCGGAGCATTACCCTTAAGACTAAATCCCTCCATATTTATGATCAAAAACAATAAAATATTCGGAGAATCATTTTGAAACACAAAAAAGCGTTTCTTTTTTATTTTTCTTATTTCTGGGCGCGTGAACGGCTTTTAGCCACCTTCAGCCCTGTGCAACTTGAACATGAACTTGTAGGTCATTTCAACTACCGCGCACTTCTATTTAACAAATTAGAGGAGCGGTTATCTTCTCGATAGACGACAGATAGTTGAGCCCTAGTGAGCGGTATCTCTTTCTCTCAGCAACATAGTCCAAATAATTCCCAGTTGAAATAATCCTGTCCTGTGTTGTACGACCTAACATAAAGATTCACGCTCTCAACAAGAATTGTTAATTTGCGGAGTGCGCTTCCGAAAGAGGTTATTGTAGCAAGATCTGAAAACCAATTCCAGCAACTAGTAGATAATGCACTTCCTGTAATTACGGCGAAGCTTTGCAACACGACACGATTTCTTCAACTAAAGTTCTCCTGGACGATCTTGCTGATAGAAAGAGATGCGGCTTACAAGGGCTTGACCCTCTGTCGTCTATCAAAAAGATTGCATTATCCGGTAGTTGCTTGAACTAGTTTTCAGATCTTGCTGCAATAACCTCTTCCGTAAGCGCATTCCAAAAGTTAACGATTTTTGATGAAAGCGTGAATTCTTGTGTTAGGCGTCGTGTTCTTCGCTTCTGTAGCTTTAGAGCATGGCCACGGATTCTTGAGCCCGCCACGATGGGAAAAAAACTCGCGCGGTTCGTCAACATAAGCTGCCAGTAGTATGCGACGAGTTGATGATCCTCAAGGAAGTATGTAACTTCAGGCGTGCTTTAATTTAATATTTTAGCGGTTTATGAGAAAAATCAGCACATGGTTCCTACCATCTACAGGATTATATCCTCATTGGGGGGAAAAAGGAATATAATTGTCATGAATTTTCGCATAAAAGTTTTCAATTTTCAAATGCCTTTTACATACTCCAAATGACAAAATGTTGAAATAATCGAAAAAACAAAAAAATCCATATTTTCTCCTTATTAATTAAATCACCTTCAGACTATGCGCGAATCCTCCAAAGCTGACCTCTCACCGGCCTGGTCAAGAAAAACCGTTTTCATTTCCAGTCTGCTCTAAGAACCTGTATATGGATGGACGAACTTGTAGTGGTAACGCTATACTAAGCGTAAAATTCTCTGTATTTACTAAGAGTATGATCGAATATTGAGAAAAACGCGTATATAGAATATGCTAAGTAATGCAGGCTTGAGTATTCCTTTGAGTGCTTTGCGTTGCGTTACCACTGCAATTATTTTTCTGTCGTATATTATTTTCCCTCGTATTGCTTTTTCGATATAAATAAGAGCAATGCAGGGTCTCCACCAATTCACGAATTTCTTCTGGTATGAGAGTTATCTGGGATGCAACAGAAAAACTCCCATCACCGTTAGGTGAAGAGAGGCATTAGTGCGCTCTAAAGACAACATCAGAATCATACCAACTATTCAGTTGTGGATAAAAATCAGTAAATAAAAAGGCCTCACATGATCAAGTTCCTTCTTGAAACTCCCTATGGCAGTGGAACGTGCAACCTCTTTGGGAAGACGATTCCAGTAATTTACTACTTTTTCACTGAAGAAGTACTTACGAACATTAGACGTGACATGTCGCGTGACCAGTTTTAATGGGTGGCCTTGAGTACCTACACTTGGCGCAAGCGCATACATGTCACTTGGATAAACAGAAAGGAAACCTGTCATAATTGTAGTTTCAATAAGGTCCCCACGTATACGCCTTTTCGAGTGAGAAAAAGATCTAAACTGAAATATCTAAACCTGTTTGCCCCACAGTCATACGAGTCGCTATGCGCTGAACACCGTCAAGCTCGGCAATATCTTTTTCCAAATAAGGCGACCATGCTTGAACGCAATACTCGAGATGCGGTCTCAAGACTGCTTTGTATAATTGTATGAAAACCTCCGGGGATCTGCATGATAAAACTTATCGAAGGCGGAAAAGCTCGCTCCTATCGCGTTATACAGCAGCTGCACATTGATCATCTCATTTAAAGTCCGCGGAAACCCCCATACCTAAGTCACGAACTTTCGGCACACCATTTATCTCAAGTATACTATCTTGTTCAGAAACCTCGAGCTTTCTAACGACCTTAGAGGAGATATGGCTTTTGGTAAAGCTAACTGATAGATCCCATGTAGCAGATCATTTGATTTACTTTTCGATAGCCTCAAGAAGATCTCGTTCATTCAGTGATCCGATAAACTTGACATCATCATCTTAGCCCACGTGCAGTCTCTGACTGTACGGCACTTTGCCTGGATCAGGCTTGTGCTTTCATACATACATCATCCGCAAAAAATATATCAGGGACACTTGAGCGACCCTGCCAAATCATCGATGAAAAAAGGAAAAGTAGAGATTCGAGTACTGAACTCTGTGTGATTCCACTAACAACTCTCAATTTCGGAGAATACATACTGCCTATCCTGACGCGAAAGTATCTATTGATAAGAAGCCTAGTATCCAGTTTCTCAGAGGGCCAGCGATGCCCAGCACAGATGTGCAATCGTGCAGTACTTTGTGTTGTGCTGCTAACACCGTGATAAATTGATTGGCCAGAGGTAGTGAGCTGCATGCTGAAACAGGCTGTAGTCTCACTACCATTTCCTGTTTTTTCTCTCTCTCATATCTGTCTAGGCCTGGGCAACCTGACGGTATTTTAGCCCACATGCAGTCTCTGACTGTGCAGCACTTTGCCTGGATCAGGCTTGTACTTTCATACCATATCATTCCGATGCACCTAAAACCAAGTTTTGGTCGCAAGCAATCTGTCGTTTACCGAATCAAAGTCCTTACAAAAGTCTAGAATCTTGATGACCTCATATAGAAAATACAAAAGGTTTGCCTTAAGGAAACCTTACTGAGCTGAGTTCAACAATGAACAATAAACTAGGTGGCGACGGATCCTATCCCTAATAAGTCTCTTCAGGATTTTACAAAAAATTCTAGTAAGATTTATAGGTCTGTAATTACAAACTGAAGACCGACTACCAACCGTATGTATTTTAACCACAGCCAGCTTTCAAATACTCTGAATTAACCCATGCTGCAAGGAAGCGTTAAAAAGACGACCCACTGGTTCTGCTAGTATTGGCGTCAGGTTCTTTATAATTTGAGTGTGAATATCGTCTGGGCCAGCAGATTTATGTGAGTTAGTTGCTGCAAGAGCATATATAACCTCATCATCAGTGAAAGGTAACTCTTCGAGTCGAGTAGCGCTATCCGACTAAGCCTCTGAACAGACTAGAAATGTTTGAGAAAGGCCGAAGCCTTTTCTAAATCTGAGACTATTTGGGGTCCATCATCCTGCTGAAGGTTACCAAGCCAATCACGCGTTTTGCCTTTCTATTGGACATAACTATCGTTACGCTTAGGGCACTGCTTTATATTGTCTGCCAACCGTGATTCAAAGTCACGTTTTGCCTTGCGTTGAATTCCCACAGCCTCATTCCTGACCATTTCATATCTTGTTAAAGACCTTTGTGTTTGAGGAGCTTCGTAAATTTTTTCCTGACATGGCCCCGGATTCTAATCACCCGTCGCATCGCAGTTATTCATCACCGTGGCTTGTTGCGTCGCTTGACGTGCACCACCGGAACAAACCTATCTTGCAAGGTAGACAAACAGTGGTGTATTAGCTGCCAGTTTGTTGCTATATCGCCATTTTCATTTTGAGACAAGATCATTTTAGCTCCATCATAATGGAAAGGTTTTGAATGAAAACTCACTTTCGGAATTAATAACTATTTATTTTATTGGAATATAATTCCCACAAAGTAGATAACACTCGACGGGCATCGCCTGCCGCATAAGTCGAGTATAAAAACGTGCAAAAAGTAGGAAAGTTGGCAATGATTGCCAACGCTCAGAACCATCCCACCAAAATGCAACCGAACGCTCAATTTTTTACCTGCCACTGGTATCCATGTGCTAATTGAATTGAAAACATTCTTGTAGCGAGCCTCATTCGCCTTTTTGTTTCAAATTAAAAGCCGCAGGAAGAGTATTTCCTTTGATCTCCACGACCCGAACTATAGGTGACTTCTTCTGACAAAGTTGTAGTTGACTACCACTACACCGCTTTCGCATTCAAGTTTCTGTGCCTCCATAAATGCTGATCCAGCGCTCCTTTAAACTGCTTTTTTAACCTTAGGGATAGGAGTTCATTCGGTAGCGAGTTTTCATTGTTATTCAACCATTCATTATCATTCATTATCATGAAGTACAACATAAAGCAGGAAAAGCAGATAAGCAAACGCCTAAAAAATCTGTCAAGCGGAATATGCAAAAGCAAATGCGCAAAAACGTGGATAGCGTGCATTCGTTACTCATGTCAGACGCATAGGCATCCCTGTGGGTTTTTGACTCACTGACTAGTCTGAGGAACCGGAGGAAACTGTACTTATATTGGCCCAGGAGTATGCCACCTGTCATAAGCAAATCAAATCTTCCAATCTGAAGTTCCGATGGATGAAGTTTCAACAAATTTCATCGAGGCTCTGCTAGACGGCGCATACTTTGCACATTCGTGATTCTTTTTGACATTTGTGCCAGCAGAGCGTCGACCTTAGAAGTTACCCACTGCGTCATCCAGTGCAACGGGATGTCGGATATTTTATGTTCAATCAGATGCGTAAAATTCATTTTGACTAAATAAAAATTTTCCAGGCCTGATATAATATTTTTCTCAAACCTTGTCAGTGTTCAAGTTTGGTATAGACGGCAAACATTATTTCATTTGGCTAAAATCAAATTAGAGGTACAAGAATGCCCTCTACGAAATCCATGTTGTTCTGCAGCGATAATATTGGAACTATCTACAAAAGCCACAATTTATTCAGCAACAATCGCTTCCATCACCTTGAATAGAACCAAAAGAAGGGTGACTGGACGGTGATTTGCAAGATCATTACTGCTTCCACCCTTGAAAATAGAAGTGATTATACCTTCCTTCCAACCAGTAGGGACTTCAGAGTTATCCATCAATCTTTGGAAATATGCCGCAAGTGGTTCGTAAGGTTGGTTGGCAACTGCGCACAATGCTCTTGGCGTGATATTATCGATACCCAGTGAGGAGTTGAGTCGAAGTTGCGTGATTTTTTACTCTGTTAGCAGAAAACATAATACAAGAGGTTTGAGGTGATGGGGTCAAAAAATAGGGAAAATTAGAGAAGGGTTTTGGAAAATTGGCCTGTAATGTAATCTTAAAACATTTACCGGTTCTTATGATGTCAGTGTGGAAATTGTACTGATGTTAAGTGAAGAAATACCAGTCTGAACCTTCCGTTTGTTGCTGATAAATTTGTACAAAAGCTCGTTCTTTTTTCTTCCTCATATCTGTCTAGGCCTGGACAACATGCCAGTATCTTAACCCACGTGCAGTCTCTGTCTGTGCGGCACTTTGCGTGGATCACAATTTTGCTTTCGTAACGTACCGTCCATTTGCACACGTCTCTTTTTATTTTTTTCATTATAGTTTATATATATATATATATATCGCTTGCATGAGTTCATTTTACATTTTATCATTGCCTGTTGGACAGAATGTCTGCACGATTGCACTCCTGTTCAGTGAAATTCTGCGGTTGTTTATTACATCTATCTGTCAAAGACTGGGCAACTCAAAGTGCTCTCTGTCTGACTCCAGAGCTTGAATCGCTTTGCTGATTCAACTCACCAGTTCTGGTTCGTTTTGCCTGCATGAGCCAAATCAACAGATCAGGTTGCTACAGAAACTAGATGGTGAAGAGATAACTGCTGCTGCTCAGCTATATTACTACCCAAAATTGTCAGTCCAACGAGACAAGCGTCACCCTGTTAATAGTTAAAATACTACCGTTCTTTGTGCATCTTTCGCTAACTCCAATGTTGTTGGAATTTGCTGGACGAATTAGCTGAAATAGCTTTCGGAATTTGTAAGCATTACTGCCTACATTATTTCATCGACGTCTTATAATCACTATGATTCCCTCTCTGAGTAACGCCGCGAACGCGAACCGGAAGGAATCATTCTCTTGTTTCACAGCATGTATGTAGTATGTACGTATGTTTGTTTGTATGTATGTATGCATGAAAGCACAAGCCTGATCCAGGCAAAGTGTCGCACAGTCACAGACCGTACGTGGGCTAAGATACTGCCGGGTTTCCCAGGTCTAGATAGATATAAGAAAATAAATGGTAATGGTAGTGGGACTCTAGCGTGTTTCAGCATGCAGCTCACTACCGGTGGGCTAATCAATTTTGCACAGTGTTTGCGGCAGATCACAGAAGTACTGTATGATTGGACGTCCGTGTCTTACCGTTAATCGACGATGGCTCAATTGAACCATTGAGACCTGGAAGCGATGTTACCGTCAGGTGCCAACTCTGCGGCATCGTACTCAACAGTGACTAACAGGTTCAAGTTGTGCGTTATACTGTTTGATAGCACGCTGCGTTTATACACGAGTACATATGTGCATGTAATTATTGAATAATTCATGTCATAAAATCAAGGAATTCACATTAGCTAAGGTACTTTCGAGTTACCAATGCCGACGCAGATATAAAATCAATACTGAAATTAAATTTTGATCATAGGAGCCAATTTCTTATCGAAATTCCTATATTTTCGTCTCTATAACTTTTCAAATTCTCCGATTATGAGCGCCATCCATTTCCATCCGGAAAATGTTTAAGAGTTCTCATTCCCGGGAATATTCAGGCCGTTTACTCGACACCGATGGTTTGAGAGGTATTGCTATCCTTTTATTTCTCCTACCTTTAGATAACCCTTATTTGTTTTCATGTCTGAATGTGAAGCAACGTGTCGCGGTTCACAGCGGATGTGTAAGCTGCTGCACGACTATGATGTGATTTTTCTCTCAGGTGAATACCGTCAGTTGGGATGATAGCGGCGAATATTTGCTTACCGGCTCGGATGACCGTCACATATGCTTGACACCTATGTTCTCCTCACCTAATAATGATCCGTTGGATAAGCCTGTATTTTCCCAACGACTTCCGGCCAACAGCAATGTTTTCACTGCCAAATTCTTGCCCGCAACGGCTAATACGCAGGTATTATTATTGGTTGATTTAACCATCACGTCAACAGGTTTTAGTCGGTTTCAAATGTGGCTGTTTGTTACATGTCAGACTTGATGTTGATCAATCTTCTAACGTTGAGCCTGTTTTTTGCCATAAATATGCGGTATATGACGTAAGTTCTCGTTTGAAGCGTTTTTACGATTATTCTACTTTCATTTTATATCCACACACACACTTGATTCCATTCATGGTCAGCTGATTCAACAACAAATGATGAACAGAAATTTTTAATTTAAAAACGCGTTTGAGAAGCCCAACATGCCCAAGCTTTCAAATTTGCTGCTAGCATTTTACTTCTAATGATATTTTTCCTGTTCGAATAATTGTGACATCCCGAGGGCCGGCAATGTATCCCTTTTTATTGGAGCCGATATTCATGGGTTGTGCAAGTCTGGTGGGAATGTGTAGGGAGTTAGCACTGGCACCGATGAGACTGTTGTGATTAATCGGTTCTTGCTCGTTGCTCGGTAATACAACTCAAAATCTACCTAACTTCGCCTTAACCAGGTATAAATTTGTACTGGCAGTCGTCAAAGCTGTAAATTCTAGCTACTTTCTATTGGTACCGGAGTGAGTCAGCTGCCTCTCATGTCATAACCGCATTTAAACAATATTTCCTCATTACAGACTTACCCTTTCGGCTTATATTAGTACCCATTTTAACAGGGCTTCGATTAGCCAGCTTGTTAGATTCCCGTTCTATTTCAGGTGTTGACGTTCACAGATCTGCAAACTTGCTTTTTGTCTTTGTCGCACGATCAGTCTGTCGTGTGCTTCGATACTCGCGTGCCTTACTGTTTTTCCCAATCATCTTCTACGTGTAATCAACGTTGTTCCTACCCGATGCCTCGATCGCCCACTGTCGCTAATAAACCGACCGCAGGCATTGCCTCGATGCGTTTCGAGTTCCCCGTCACGGCGGGTGACGTACATCCACTTGCTGGCAGCCGATGCGTAGCTTTGGCTAGCGCGGACGGCTTTGTCCGATTGTTCGACTTGCGGCGCTTTGTTCGGTCTGGTAAATTACCATTTTATTTTTTTGTTCTGTTCTGTTATTGTTTCCAAATGAAATATGTGATACCGAGTGTTGTTCCCGCTTGTTAAAAATAATTTAGATGCGGAGGACTTTTGTTTTGCATTGTTTATGCCGACGCTTGGTTGTACTGATAGTGCGCAACCCGCTTATACACTACTTGCTTTCGAGTTGAGTTGCTTTAACTTCACCGTTTTGTTTTAGTCGCTTAATCATTTGGAACACACACAATCATCCATGTTGCTTTGAAGTTCACAAATGGCAACCCTACTACAATTTAGCCACGTCTCCACACGTTTTACCCGCTTTTTCGTTTTTGTTTTTGTGCCAACTGAGTTCAAATTTGTACGCGCAGTTTTACGAGATATCGAAAATTGCTGTGATACTTATGCTTACGGCATTTGCTAATAAACTGGATCATAGTTAGAAGTTATCATTCAAGATCGTTCAATTGACAAATTGTTACTTGATGTCGGGACCTGTTCGTCAATTTTTTAGATTTAGTGGTGAAATTGTAATTGCTAAAAATTCATGTATACGAATAAAGACAATTTCTTGTTCTTATTCTGCAAATCACAAGAGGGTCAATTCATTGAGGCACTATCGTGGCTTAGGAAAAGTGATTCCTAGAGACTACGAGACTGTCCAAATCAAGGCAGAATTAAAGGCGTATTTTTAGCTATTTTAGCTACCCCTGTTTTGTCGCTGATATCTACAACACACGTACATTACCACCGACTTCGGGCTGCCTATGCTCATCAAATAGAGACGGCTAGTTCGTTTCAATCACCCTTAAACGGGTAAAATCGTAAATAATTTTTGACTTTGAAACCATTGGTAATTGGGTTTTTTCCGAACATGCATTGTACAGGTAACACCGTGCTAAATTGATTTGCTGTCGGTGCTGAGCTGCATGTGAAATCACGCTGTAGTCTCACTACCACTTTCTTTTCCATTCTATCTTTCTAGGCCTGAGTAACCTGAGAGTATCTCACCCCGTGTACAGTTTCTTACTGGATCCTGGCCTGTAATTTCATACGTATATTTTTCGCTAAAATCACTGACCCATCCGAAAACGGTTGAAACGGTTGTATGGAGATTATGATGATTTGGCCCATTGTTTTGTGTTTTCTATTTAGTCTTTTCCCCATTAAGACCGCGAAATACGTCAATGAACTACTGATCACAGGTTCACCGTGCAGTACAACCGTGAATAGGTCACTCACGCATTTGAACCATATCCGGGTGGTCCGTCCCCTTGGTTAGCGCTGAGTCGTGGCGGCGAAATGTTCTAAAAACACATAGACGTGAGGTAGCAGTTTTTGGCACTATGGGGGAGACCTGCGCATATAACCTCGGTGCAATTCGAACCAATCTATGCCGTTTGTCCAAACCACTTTTGTGCCAACCCCAACCGGTCGGGCACGGGAGCTCGACACTTGCTCGTCAGTCACATGTATGCGCCGGTTTTCCTTTTCGACTTGAATAACACGGAATCCGCCCTGGACCCTACACCTGAGGTAAATTTCTCTGTGTGCGCTCTCACCTGATTTGTGTATCGCAGGAGACTGCTGATCCGTCAACACCTGCTTCCTCAACAGCGTAATAACATTCGGGGTAATCTTTTTGGTTTTGATGAAACCCATCTTGGCCCACGGTGGTTTCGTGGGCTAGCTTCTAGGCGCTCACGACGTTTGATCGTCTGAATTATCTGGCTATAGGCATCTTGAGTCGACATTGAGTCGGGCTCCTCAAATCCTTTGTTCCCCACCTCTTCAGCTTTTTGTCGTGCTTGTTTAGAACTTTATCCCCCACGTGTTTATATATTGATTCCCACGACTCAACGCATGCTCACAATTGAATGAATAGAAGCTACTTCATAATGCAAGGAAATTTTTGTGCAATCGGTTAGAGTAGTTTTTGGGTAACGTTTCACTTCTGACACAGACCAAGTTCACTTGTATCAGATTGATGTGGATACACACTGTGAGGAAAATAGACCACTGATCCTCGTCATTCCCACGAGACGTGACATACTGTAGGCGTACCATAGGCTGTTTAGCGGTAAGGTCAAATAAGTGGTGGTGGGTTGACTACTACTTAATCATGTTCCCTGTCGTGGCTACCACCCTTGGTCTGACGAAGCTTCTGTGTCAGAAGTGAAACGTTACCGAAAAACAACTCTCACCGATTGCACTCAAATTTCCTTGCATTATGAATACACGATCGGTCCCAAACATATTCCAATCGATTGCAAAAGCTACTTCATTGTTTACGGAAATATTTAAATGATTGACCCCGCATGAACCTCGATTTCATCATTGTCGCAATTTGACCTATGAATCAGCCACGAAAATCCGATCCGTGATTGCGTCGTAAACTTGTTTCTCGACACCGGATCACACTGCCATCATTTGCTCTTTGAAACAGTCTATAAAGCCGTTCTCCGACTCGAATGACTGCTGTTAATCACGTGTATCACTGTCACTGTTCCTTTCTCATATTTGCCTAGGCCAGGACAGCCTGACAATATTTTAGCGCTTGTGTTAGCTACGATTGTGCGGCACTTTGCCTGTGTATGGACTTGTGTTTTCATACATGTGTGAATGGATAAAATGGCATGCCTGGATACAGACAAAGTGCCACATATCTAGAAACTGCTCATGCGCTAAGATAGTATCAGGTTTTTGAGGCATAGACAGATGTGAGAATAGAACTATGGCAGTGAGACTTCAGCGTGTTTCCGCACGCAGCTCATGACCGTTTGTAAATCAGTTAAGTACGGTGTTATGTGCGGTGTACATTAGTGATGCACATCCGCACATATACATTGCTTACTTTTCCCATCTTAAAATGCGAAATGATCTCAGTCAAAATGTAATACCGAATGGATCATTTGCTGTTGCGTTAGTTATTGGTTTCTCATTCGAAGATTTTTCAAAGCGGACCTGCTTTGTACCATATGAGCCGAATGCCACTTTTCCTTGTTGCGAATCCTAGGTGGATGACATCTCCAACGGGAGACGTCCACCTTGCCAGCCGCTAGCGCTGTACATTCGCGTGGTAATAAAAATTGCATCGATCTCATTATAGCAGCACGCTTCCGTTACTCAACGTTGTGCCACCAATCTTTCCATCAGCTGGAAACATTTGCACGCTGTCTATACGATTCGCAATATGTTCATGGCTAGCATTGTCAAACACCCGACTTTATCACGTTCCAACTAACCTTTTTGTGTCATGCTCGTTCTGCAGACAATTCCATGGCTGCCTAACCCCGATACTAGCGAACACTTAAATACCGATGATGCGAACGGAGAAACTACATCACAGCGCACCAGAAGTAAGCGAAATTATCCACATTTTGTCTGATTGTTTGACTTACATCTGTGTCGTCAAGTTATCCTAACGCTAATTTGAAACTTGATGCCTTAGACGTCTCCTTCCGTTCTAGTGCACGGATGTACAGTACTTCTGTGCTGTGCGGCAAACACCGTGCTAAATTGATTGGCCACGGGTAGTGAGCTGTATGCTGAAAAACGCTGGAGTCTCACTACCATTTCTTGTTCTTTTTTCTTACTCATATCTGTCTAGGCCTGGGAAATCTGACAGTAATATCGCCCACGTGCGGTCTCTGACTGTGCGGCACTTTGCCTGGATCAGGCTTGTGCTTTCATACCATACCATACCTTCATCAAGGGTTCAACAACTCAACAATCGTAAGTTACAATTCTAAAACATTCCATGTTTGCTTGAGACTGTGCCTTTAGGTGGAGCGATGGTTTGTGTACATCCTTGAACCGTAGAGCTATTCTGGGCGCGGTCCTTTCGCGCCAACAGAGCTACTTCTACCAGGATAAAGGTCAGACAAACTCACTCTCAACCTACTGCCTCGTGGTTCTGGCTTTTTAGCGAAAGGCTCGGGGTGGTGTCCTTCTAAGATAACCTCCTACTTCGGCCTGGGAAACCAGGTATTACCACCCCAACAAATAACTTTGAAACACAAGTAAAATGACATCCCATGCTCACGCTTTCTGTTCTCTGCTACTAACGGTGAGCTGAAGCCTCTCCACCATCAGTTCAACTTTTTGTATAAAACGCATTCCGCGATCTGCGGTAATCTTTTTAGGAACGCTATTCACACATTACAACGGCGATCGCTTCTTTTCCTACGAAGGCGTCTGCTTTCACCCATTGTCTACTGACGGTAACTCTAGTTACCACCTCAAACAAGCAGTTGATTGCTCAGTAGCTCCTGTCGGTACCTTCAGTCACCATCGGATTGCACTTGTCAGGCGGTGTCTGGCATCTGATCCATAAAAATTAATCATGTGTTTTATTTATGCCACAATTAAGCAGAATAACACAAAAATATCATAAAATATGTAAATCAATTACCGTAGACAAAAAGTTAAAGTGTCTTCAGTGTGACTGCAAATTTTTTTTGCAATATCACCTTTAATGTCTCGACATCTGGGGCATTTGCCGCATGCACAGTCGGCCTACCGGTTTTCTCCTCATTTCTTGCGATTTGTATATCTCAGGTTTTAGCTTTCGTCCGCATAATCCACTTTTCTGTATGGATGTATGAACTCAAAAGCCTGATCCAGGCAAAGTGCCGCAGTCAGAGACTGCGGCACTTTGGTTAAGATACTGTCAGGTTGCCCATGCTTAGACAAATATGAGGAAGAAAATATATCAGAAAATGGTAGTGAGAATCCAGCCTGTTTCAGCACGCAGCTCACTACCTCTGGCCAATCAATTTAGCACGGTGTTAGCCGCACAGTACCGAAGTACTGCACTTTTCTGTGCCGCCCAACTAGGCTTTTAGTACGAACCCAATGTACCCCGCCATTCTTTTTAGTTAGTGTTTTATACAAATCAAAGAGTTCAGATAGCACACGAATACAAATGCTCCATCATATGACTTTTCGTTTTGTGGTTGCACTCGTGCTGGTATTTGATTTCAGATTAATGAGAAGTGCGCTTGCCACACATAGTCCACCCGGCATGCTTTCGTGACCAATCTCTGATATCTACTATGGGTTGAGCTTTGTGTTGCGCTCAGCACGACGAAAAACGAGGTGTACAAAGCTTTATTCAAATTTTTTTCGAAATTTCAGCTTCCGACTTGTGTTAAAAAACGACGAATACTGTACAAATTATATATAAGAGAAAAATATTCGCAGAAAATATACACACGATATCAACCAGATAAATTCGAGCGTAATTGTTCAGTAAGCAGTTCCCTTTGACAGAGCCATCTTGAAGCAAATGGGATAATGA
>JACCGJ010009339.1:0-11524 GCA_013407085.1 Atriophallophorus winterbourni | reverse complement strand
ATACCTGATTGCGGGAAAGGCTTCGGGAGTGAACCCTGAGGAAAAATCCTTGCTGCCTTGCAGGTTGCACCTGGTCGTGCAAAGGCTAGAGAGGCGTACTCAAACAATCGCCGAGGCACTTCAAGAGAGGCGCAAGAACCCTCAAAATGGTCACCGGCTCTCGCGAAGGAAAAACCGCTGCCTTGCGGGTAGACTTTTGAGTCAAAGGCTCCGGGTGGGGTCCCCTAAGCTAACCCCCTACTTCGGCCTTGGCAACCGGGTAGTATGTCGCCTTCAACAAGAACCATGGAACCTACTTCAACTTCATCATGTACCCTCTTCATGGTATTCTTGTTGGCACATCGTCTGTAAAGACTTGTGTAATAATAATAATAATATCCGGTCGTTTCTGTCAGCCACTGCAAATAAAGCGCGATATGGCAAGTGCTAATAAGGCATTTTTAAAACATGTCCCAACCATCAGCATTTCTCTCAGCAAAGACGAGCGTTAGAAAGACACGTGACAATCAATCACCTCAAACAGTGTCCACACCCCGAATTTATCTTGCAAACGCATCCGCTCCGATTGTGCAGTGATTTCCCGCGACGCGTCCATCGTAGATGGGCTATTCTCGAATGCATCCAACTGGTCCTGCAGAATTTGAACCGGATTCGCACCGTGCTTGATACCACCGAGGGCGTTGACCGCCTCCGTGCGAGTGAGACCGTACAGGGACATTAGATAGGCGGCAACCAAAGCGATGTTGGTCGACATACCTGAATCGCTAAACGGGTGAAAGGTGAACGGGATAAGTTGTGTGTAAGAGAGCATAGTAGGCTGAGTTACGGTCAAATTGTCCAGACCTTTAGAAATATACGAGAAGAGGGAAACGCCGGGCGACTACAAAGCATTGACACTGGCTATCAAGTTAGAATATCCGCACCGAACGAAGCGTGGGTTGTGATTCGGTGTGAAAATGGACGAATAAGGGTGAAGACTCCATCTACAAAAATGCTTACAGTGATTGGACGAATAATAAGTAGCTGCAACGTAAACACAGATATTGTCGTTGGAAAACTTTTGGTCGATGTTGACCACGGATGCCCACCACAGTTTCATGCCCAACAGCCTCTCGGATGATTACACAATCCTATTAGGAAGGAAAAATCTCACCCACAGCGCTCAGTGATAGGTAGTAATCGGTCGAACAGTGTCAGTTGCAAGCTAACGGCATGATCTAAGCTGAACAACTGAGAGCAGAAGCCTGATCGAGGCAAAGTGCCGCACAGACAAAGACTGCACGTGGGCTGAGATACTACTGTCAGGTTGCCCAGGCCTAGATAGATATAAGAAAGAAAATAGAAATGGTAGTGAGACTCCAGCGTGTTTCAGTATGCAGCTCACTACCGGTGGCCAATCAATTTAGCACGATGTTAGAAGCAGAGCACAAAAGTACTGCACGATTGCACATCCGTGCAGCTTGGAGAAGACACCTTACACAGTGACTCCAAAGTGAGCGGTCGAGAGCAACTTCTTCCCAACTCGTAGGGTCAATGTCAACAAACGTATTTGTACCGCAAGTGGGGTGTGCTGTAGAATGGATGAAATGCAGATGTGAAGCGTGCTAAGCAGACGACCAAATTCTGACTTGACTCAAGCATACGAAAGCTTTTACTGTTAAACTAGCTGCCGTTGGTGCGATACGTCCCCCAGGTTGGGGTCCATGAAAACAGAATTCACAGTGGCTTCTTACTTCTAGTTATATGGCTAAAATCATGTTTTTGGCGGTCTTGTTGTAGACACCTTGAAGTGTTTGATTAATCTTGTATTCTTTCACGTAAAGTGGCGTAACAGTAAGAACCCCGAGGAATCTGTCATGCTGATATCGCTTTACCACACTTGCTTGAATGCACGATTCGAGGTGTAGACATTTCATCCCAGTGCGTCCGTGCCGAAACTTCACGACCTTTCAAGATTTTAACCTATCAAGGTTGTATGACAGTTAGGCACTCGGGACTTGTTACCGGTGTAATGCTGTCCATGATGATGATGATGATGGAACACAACCCTCCGACAAAAATCGCGAGCCCGCCAGAATCAAGGTATTGATGGATTAGCAGTAGAACAGTTTGCGTGACAACCTCTCCGGAAACAGAGGCAGATTGAGAACGAGATGCAATTACTTTTGTGCGACTATCTCCTCCTGGAGGATGAGTCGGCTTCAATGAAGATTCTTGGGAATTCGGGTACAAAGCGGCATCCCCAACACCACTCGGCGTTTGTTCGAGTCAGCTTCTCTAGCCTTTACACAACCAAGTGCGACCTGCAAGGCAGCAGGGAGTTGCCAGAAAGAGGTGGTCTAACAGAATCTGTTCCAGGTTTTTCCTCAGGGTTTTCTCCCGAAGCCTTTCCCGCGATCTGGTATCCAGCAAGGCAGCGGAGATTGAAAATCAGGGTTTTCCTTCCCTTAGATGAAATGCCCTCCCAGGCTAACCAGCTACATCTGCCCGAAGCAAACTGGTTTTCAGGCGCCAGTCACTCGCCTTCGCCCCTTCTCCTGTTGGTAGAAGCAGTTCCGCCGGGCCCGGGGAGCCACTCGTACAAGCCAAAAGCTGTACTTGGTTGTCAGAGGATATTTGAGACGCGTGCCATATGGGAGCATTTTATAAACAGTGGGAGCTTATCCCCACTGCCACCCCCGGCTATGACAACCTTTGGAACCAATTCATCAACGCAGGCCAAAATAGCCTTCGTGGCAAGCGCTAGACTAAAAACGGTTGGCAAGAAATCGACTGACAAATCGGATCAAAGAGGCACCTGGCACAGGCACGTCAAGGGCATGTATTATTCTTTATTATGTGCGCAATAAACGCTTCCACAATCGTGATTAACATTGAAAAAGTTGACATTAGGGTGGAAGATGGACACAACACACGGCTGAACAGAAAACGTAGCGGGTCACGTCATCAATGTTAATCGAGAACACTCGAGGTGAGAGCAGACAGCACAACAGTCGTTAGGACCGGAAACCACAATTTTCGTGGTGAAACACCGAGAATAAACGGACGAGAATCATAAAAGCCGTGACATTTACCTGCAGATCAAGACACCAGTATGCTGAACACGGGCTCCATGTATGAAATCGTTTGCCAGAGGGATATGCTTGAGTAGACCACTGACGTCGTCGTCAGCGATAACGACAGATAAACAGCGATAACCAGAGGACTGTGAAAATGGAAAGAAAATACATAAAACGAATACATTTGAAAACATAACCAACTGACTTTCAAACTGAGACCAAGACCGAGAACCTGTAAGGGTAAAAAGAGATTGGAAAAATAACTTTATACTTTTGTTCTAACAATGGTTGGAACGGCTGAACATCTGTCTGCATCTGAACTAAATGCAGATGTGCTCTGTTAGGCTGTTCTACGAAGGGTTTTCATTCTACTGTGACACGCTGACTGAGTCGTGTTCATAGAATGGGTATGAGTTGTATTACGAAAAACTACTTCATGGGAAGTTGAAATAAAAAAGCTTGACGTTTGAGAAAGCTGCACCTATGGTACAAAAAAGTTAGTAAATTGACATGCAAGGTCTCGACATGGATCACATGAATCAGGAAGAACTAGCGCTTGACAGCTCACACTTCGTTCTCAAGCTGGGTAAATGAAGGTGCCGCTAACGGCTGTTGATCGTAGATCACACCAACAATTTGCACATGGCGTTGACGGAGCGGGTGCTGCTTATCATTGCAAACATACGTTGTTGGAAATATTTTAGTTATCGAATAGGACTGACTGTACAGTCACGAGAGACGGTGTAGAGTATTCAATAAGCATGCAGTTGTGTTGTGAATATGGCATTGCCTTTGTGCACCTCTGCTACCCTACTTTTACTCACGTCTCTCTCTTTCCATTTTAGCTCTCATACTGTCATTCTGAAGTGAATAAAACCTGACTTCCGGGTACTGAATACTTCTGCTTTCAATCTATATCTGCTTGACAAAACTATACTTCAATTTGCGATGGGCATCTACGGTCGACATCGACCGACAGCCAAAATACACGCGACGATGCGATGCTGCTGTGTGTTAACGGGTATCCAGACAGAAATTCTATTCAGCATGATCAAGATGCTGATAAAGCAAACGATACAAGTAATTTGCTTCATATCTCAGTGTATATGTCTGAAAGCACAAACTTGATCCAGGCAGTGCCGCACAGTCAGACTGCACGTGGGCGAAGATACTGTCAGGTTACCCAGGCCTAGACTGATATGACAAAAGAGATAAAGATAGTAGTGAGACTCCAGCGTGTTTCAGTATGCAGCTCACTACCGGTGGCCAATCAATTAAACACGGGTAGCCCCACAGCACAGAAGTACTGCACGATTGCACATCCGTTCAATTCAGTTTCCCGGGGAACTCTACAGAATGAACATCATTCGGACAAGTTTTTCATTAAAACCCAACTGCTCATAACGGCAATCGAGAACATGGAATAGCCACGTAGCTGTTGATGTTATCATTTTCCGGGTTGCTCACAGAACAACAGAAGCTGTGGCAATGATTAAATAAAGAACGGCTTTTGAGATTATGGTGCATGTGAAGATCATATGATCGTTATTCCATACGAGGAAACTCCAGAAGCATAAATATCATCATCACAAACAACATTACACCGGTAGCACGTACCGAATGCTTAACTGCCACACAGCCATGCAAAAGTAAAATCCTAAAAGATGGGGAAGGGTGGGACTTAAATTGCTACGGGTTCTATAAAAGAGTAAGCACAAACAAACGGGGTAGAGGTGCCTACACCTCGAATCGAACATGCATTCAAACAAGTTTCGTGAACGAGTAGAGCGACATCAGCATGACAGCTTCTTTGCGGCTTTCACTGTCATGCATCACTGTCATAAATGTTCAACGACTTCAATCCCAGAAATGGTTAACTGGGCAAAGTGAACGTTCCATGCGTGACTATTACTATTCCCCCCGTCATAATTGTCTAGGCCTGGGCAACCTGACAGTATCTTAGCCCACGTACAGTCTCTGACTGTGCAGCACTTTGCCCGAATCAGGCTTGTGCTTTCATACCATTTCAATATCTATTTTCTTCCTCATATCTGTCTAGGCCCGGGCAAGCTGACAGCATCTTAGCCCAGGTGCAATCTCAGACTGTGAGGCACTTGATCAGGCCGGTGCTTTCATTCATTCATACCATGCGTGTCAGCTCGCGGAGAAAAAATGCGAAGTGATGGTTAAGAGGTAAGAACCTTGGGGGTATGTATTAGTGTCAAGAGTTTCAAAGACATTGAACGTCGCTTGGAAGCGGCGATTTGATCAATCTAATGCAAAAATATTTGTGACGGTGAGCTTTAGGTACGATGTATGAAATCAGACAACTTTGAGTCAGACAAAATGCCGCAGTCGTAGACTGCACTCGCATAATAATAATAATAATAATAATAATAATAATCAGAGACAGCATTACACCGGTCATCATCGCCATCATCATGAAGCACAAGTCTGGAGCCAGACAAAGTGCCAAGTAATATGAAAAGCAGGAAAAGCAGATAAGCAAGCGCGTGAAAAACAGGAAAGCAGGCAAGGAGAATATGTAAAACCAAATGCGAAAAAGCAGCTTGTTTTTGTAGTTTTACTGCATGCGATTTTGTGATTTTTTTGTTTGTTTTTTCCATCAAATAATATCGGATTAAAACAATTATGACACACATAATAAAATACACTGCCGCCACTGACTTCGGTTTGCAGCCATATCGCGTAAGGTTTCCAGCCAACTACTAGGCAAACGAATACGCCCAACTGAGCCTAGCGCTACGGTGAGTTTCTTCATCCCAACGCGCCACGTCATGGACTGGCCACCCGATCGTTTCTCCCAGCTTCCACCAGGCTCTGCGAATAAGGCGCGGTACGGTAAACGGTGAGGAGGCATTCTTAAGACATGTCCCAACCATCGCAAATGATCGCAAACGAGAAGCATCAGTATTCTTCTCAGTCCGTGGCCACTTGGCCCTAACACCCGCTTGCAGACATCTATATTTGTAACGCGATGCTGCCACCGAATGCTTAACTCCTATTCAACTATAAAAAGTTAAAACCTGAAAGATGGGGAAGTGAGACTTAAATAGTTACGGATACTATAGAAGAGTATGCACAAAAACTGGGATGAGGTACTTATATCTCGATTGGAAAATGCATTCAATCAAGTTTCATGAACGAGTAGAGCGACATCAACACGCACGACCGTTTCTTCGCTGCGTCCACGGTCATATATCATAACAAGTTTTCCTCGTCACTCCACATTACGCAAAACTTTTTACAGCGATTAAGGAATACGGGGCAAGCAGAAAGAACATTCTGTGGTGCAGCATACAGATCACCTTGAACTAAGCTGTACGTCGTATTAAATAAACGTTGTTTCAAGTAAAACCTTGACAGAACACTAAAGTACCTGCTCCATTTCGTATTCATCCGTTTGCACGACCAAGACGTGCGAAATACAATTTGCCATCATTTCTTCGTGATCGTTCATATTTTCCAGACTTCCCACGAATAGACCCGGCAAAACTTTGGTCATAGACCCACCCATGAAACAAAAGAAACTTCAGGTACAACCGAAGACTGAAAGGAAACGCGGATCATAGAGAAATATAAACCAAAGCTATAATTACCACAACGTGTAATCACGTACAGCTAAAAACGACGGCAAGCAATATGGAACAATGTAAGAAATCACAAGCATAGTTCCAGGTAAACTGCCGAACAGCCTTAGACTGCACATGGGATAAGATACTGGTAGCGAGAATTCAGTGTTTTTCGGTGAATGAATGAATGAACAAATCAGATCCAGGCAAAGTGCCGCACAGTCATAGACTGCACGTGGGCTGAGATACTGTCAGGTTGCCCAGGCCTAAACAGATATGAGAAAGAAAATAGAAATGATAGTGAAACTCAAGCGTGTTTCAGCACGGAGCTCACTACCGGTGGCCAATCAATTTAGCACGGTATTAGCCGCACAGCACAAAAGTACTGTACGATTGCACATCCGTTCTGTACGCTGCTCTGGAATGAGAGCGCAGGGTTAACCGTGCAGTACATAAATACTGCACGACTGCATGGCATGTATGACTGCATCGGCACGATGGTGTCCCGATGAGTTTCCTATATTCGTTCACCCTAATAGTCAGTTACTTGGACGACGGCCCAATGTGCTGCACGATTGAATATCCGTGCACATCTGGATAAACTGACCGAAGGTGAAACAGCTCGCCTCTAGCGCGTTGTGCGACAAATGAGGGTGATTAGTCAATTATAAGTCTGCTGAAACCTCAATATCTATGCCATGCACCTTGGACACCTCATTAATTTCTAGTATATCCTCCGGACCAGGAACCTTGAGCTTTTTAACGACTTTTGACAAGAGAAAGCTCTTTCAAAATTTGAGTGTCGGATCCCATGTAGCGAAAGAGTTGATGAACCTGCCGACATTCACAATCAGATCCTGTTCATTCAGTGATCCGATAAAATCGACAAAATTCGCAAAAGTATAATAAGGAGACTTGAGCGTCGCTGCCAAGTCATCAATGAAGATGAGGAAAAGTATCGGTCCGAGTACTGAACACTGAGGGACTTTAGTAACAAATCTCACTTTCGGAGAACACAGACTGCCTATCCTGACGCGAAAGTATCTATTGATTAAGAATTCTATTATCCAGTATCGCAGAGGATCACTGATATCCATAAAACCAAGTTTGGTTGCAAGCAATTTGTGGTTTACCGAATCGAACACCTTACAAAAGTTCAAGTAAAAAACTTCAACCGGTTGGCCTTTATTTAGCGTCTTGGTTACCTAATTCAGAAAACACAAGAGGTGTTAGACACGACCTTCCATTAGGGAAACCACATTGAGTAGAGATCAGAAACAAACAGATCCTATCCCTAATATGTCTCTCCAGGATTTTACTAAGGATGCCAGTGATAATAAACTGAGGATCAACTACCACAGTGGCTTGTTGTGTCGCTTGACGTGCACCAACGAAGCAAACCTATACTGCAAGGTAGACAGGCAAGGTTGAGTTCAGTTCAGTTTGCACAGGACAGTATGTGGCTAACGAGCCAATCGAGCATTCAGAATTTCTTTCGGTGGAAAGCTGCAGAGAAGCACCCACCACTGCAAAACGTTTTTTTGGTATATTTGAAATCACGATCACGACGTCAAGAGATTATCCGGATTGAATTTAGGGAGCACCGCGTTATAACCGATGCTGAAAAATAAATTTCTCTTCACCAGTACGGTGAGAGGTCAAAAGAAGAGTTGTGTATTTAAAAAAACAGAACTCTAGCATTTACTTTATTTGCCAGACAACGCTAAAAATGATGAACTACCTAATCTTGCATAGCGGTCCAAACCGTTCTTAAAACTCGCGACAGACCTGCAGGATATAAGTTTTTCTGGAAGCCGGAAATTTACCACCCTGAGGCTGAAAAAGATTTTCCGGGAGTCTAGTCTACATCGCTCCTTAGAAAGTTTGAGTGAATGTCCACGGGTCTTAAGGCAAAGAAGTCGTTCATGATAACGCCACTTAACCCTTTCAAGATCTTGAAGGTTTCAATTAAGTCACCTGTCAAATAAAGGCGCGTAAGCGAGAAAAGATCAAGGGACTTCAGGCTTACAGCGTAAGGTTCCCCTCGCTGACCCTTAATCATGCGAGTTGCGGTACGCTTTCGAGTCGGGCAATGTCCTTCTTGTAGTAAGGACACCACGCCTGGACACAATATTCTAAATGCGGCTGAACTAATCCCTTGTAAAGGGGCAGGAATACACCGGGTCTTCTGCTGGATAACACGGATCTCAGCCGAGAGAGCACTTTGCGAGCACGTTAAGCTGCAGCAGCGAATTGGTCCTCCCATTTGAAGTAAGTCCTAACTAGTACTCCCAAATCCTTAACATGCTGTGTGGCGCTAACAGTGAGAGAATTGCCCGACACCTGAACTGAAATCTTATCAACCAGTGCTGACAAGAGTTGGCTCGTATTAAGGATCAGTGGGAGGTTCCACTGGTATGACCAGTTTATGACCCGTTCAACCTCGTGCATCAGGGTATCTTCATCCGTTGATCCGATGAATTTCACATCATCTGCGAAAATGAGGCATGGGCACTTCCACGCAGACGACAAATCATCTATAAAAATCAGGAATAGAAGAGGACCGAGTACCGACCCTTGGGGTACCCCACTGATCACATCGGTTTGGTTCGACAGCGTAGATCATACCCGAACTCTGAATGTCCTACCTCAAAAGAAGGCCGTTATCCAAGCAAGTAGACTACCCTGTATGCCTTTTGCTGCTAGCTTAATCTCTAGAAGGCGGTGATTTACGGGATCGAAAGTCTCGCTGAAGTCCAGGTAGAGGGTTTCGACAGGCTTCCCTTCATCCTTCCTTTTAGTAGTAGTATGCATAAAACTAAGGTTAGTCAGGCAGGATCTACCCTTAAGAAATCCATGTTGAGTTACACTCAATAGAGAATGCCGACTAAGATGCTGACAGATTTTGTCACGCAATAGTTTTTCTAGTAATTTTGAGAGGATGCTAGTCAGACTGACAGGTCTATAGTTCCCAACAGTTGACCTGCAACCACCCTTGTGTATTGACACGACCATGGCTTCCTTCCACTTAGGAACCACTCCCAGTTGCAGGCATGAATTGAAGAGCTGGAAAAAAGTTTCGGTAAGCACTGATGCAAGATTTCTAACCATAATTGAGCGGATGCCCTCAGATTTGCTGACGCAAACATGGATAAGTGCGTCATAAACCTCAGCCTCATGGAAGGACAACTCATCTAATACATGGACACCAGGTGTCAGGTCAAGCAGACCCGACGGTGAATTTAAAGAATTATCCAGTCGTTGAACGCTACTCAAAAACTGAGAAGGCGGTCGCCTTAGACAGGTCTGTATCAGCTACTTTCCCGTCCTCCAGTTTCAAATCTTTTATGATTTCCCTGGTTTTTCCATTTGACTGTGCGTAGCTATACAACCTTTGAGCACGCTCTAATTTAACACAAGCATTCCGAGCGGTTTTGTAGCGGGCCCAAGAACCAGAAGTAAGGGATAGCTTATGTTGCCGCCATAGGCGATCTCGTTTAGGGGTAGACCTACGGACTCGAGACCACCAGGGCGGCCTTTGATGCCTTCTCACACTGCAGCGGAGCGTGCTTGTCTTGCAACTTACTTACTTACAAATTCTATCTCAGTTTTCAATTATATTGGAATCGCTAGATAACTAAAGGGAGGATTTTGAAGTCAGCAGGAGTAAACCCCAGTCTATAAGCTTAAAATTGCGTCTAGGACGAGGGAAAGGTTTGTGAAAACGCAATATCGCTTCGAAGCTTATCATTACGTCATCGCTTTTGCCGAGCGGTGATAGGTACTTCAAATACCTAATGGCTTCTAGCTGCGGCAACATTACCAAGTCCAGAGTGAATGGAGTGCATCAATGACGAAACCTTGTAGGATCATTCACATGCTAATGCAACGCATGATAATGGAGCCATTCGAGAAAAGTTTCAGTTTGTTGGGTGACTACACCTATAGGGACAGTTCAATCTATGTTTGGGAGGTTGAAATCACCCAAGATAAGTACGCTTGGAGCTGAGTGAAACGAACTATCGAGTGTCTTAATAAACTGTGTAATCTCCTGTTGGGCTGCACTGGGTGACGTAGACACAAGCAATTGTGAGGGATGACTTGTAGCAAGTCAGGATACTCGTAACAACTTGGACGTTTTCAATGGCTAGAGATATACCTGTAGCCATGCAGTGCAAACCATACTTCGTGAGGAGTGCAACGCCACCGCCTCTCCTATCGCATCTTACAAGTTCAAGTTCAAGTTGCACAGTTACGACGAGATACTGTTCGCGGATGTTTATCGGCACCTCATCAATCTCAGGCAGCCAGGCTTCATAAATAACCCTGGGGTGTAACTCAGCCACGCGGAGAGAAAGTTCAGCCCACTTATTCTTTATGCTCAATACATTTGCGTACAATACTTGGGCACTGGTTATTCGTGCTTATGAAACTAATCCTGTTTGGCCCTCGGTCAAAGCACCCGAGGGAGCTGCACTTTTTTGGCGTGCTACTTAGAACAGGAGCATCCGTTTCGGCAGCCCCTTGCGTTAAGGTAATGGACCGTTGCCTGATAATTGAGACCGCATCCATCGTAGAGAAGCAACTACTGGAGTCACCTGCTTGTGTTGTAAAAGGTGCCAGTTTGTTGCTACATTACAATCACATTCACTCTATAATTTCCTATGAATTTTTTTCTAATTTTTTTGGCGATCATAATATAAGCAATAATTGGGTAGTAAATAAAACATTGATTTCAGAGAGTAATCGAATAATACGGAATTCGGAACGCGCGCGAGCTTTTTAGTTCAAGTTCAAGTTCAAGTTGCACAGGGCTGAAGGTGGCTAAAAGCCAATCACGCGCCCAGATTTCTTTCGACGGTATGCGGTTGA
>JACCGJ010009336.1:0-11108 GCA_013407085.1 Atriophallophorus winterbourni | reverse complement strand
AAGCAGAGTGTAAAGACAAAGATGATGGTATACTGCGCGTGCGTACTACATGCTTTACTGTACGGCAGTGAAACCTGGACCACCCACGTAAGACAGGAACGGAAGCTGAATGCTTTCCATCTACGAAGCATCCGTCGTATCTTGAACATATCGTGAATGGACAGAGTGACTAACGCTTAAGTGCTTTCAAAAACTGGTCTTCAGAGCATGTTCACCCTATTACGTCAGCGCCGCCTGCGGTGGGTTGGTCACGTCTATAGAATACAAAATGGTCGTATTCCGAAAGATTTACTTTATGGTGAGTTGCAATTGGGAAGTCGACCATTAGGCAGACCGCACTTGCGGTCGAAAGATGTTTGCAACAGAGATATGAAAGCTCTCGGCATTGACTCCGCGAGTTGAGGAGAACTTACACTTGACCGCTCAGATTGGAGGCACTTTGTAAAGCGTCGTCTGCAAGCTGGTGAGGAGCAGATCCAGCTCTTGGCAGCTGAACGCAGAGCACGCCGCTGGCGTGTAACTGACGCCCTACAACCGAGTTCTGACTATCTTTGCCGGCGCTTTGGGAGAGATTGTTCCACCCGAATCGGACTGTTTAGTCATTCGAAAAGCTTCAAAACATGAAATTCATGCGATTGTGATGTACATTCATAGTCGACATCGACCGAAGGAGGCCAACATACATAAATACAACCTACAGCTTTTTGGATGACCAAACTGTCCGATTCGGGAGGAACAATCTCTCCCGCGGCGCTGGCAACGATAGTCAGATCTCGGTTGTATTGCATCAGTTGAACGTCGGCGTCGTGATCTGCGTTCACCAGCCAAGATCTGTATCTGCTCCTTCCCAGCTTGCAGACGCTATACAAAATGCCTCCAATGTGAACGGTCAAGAGTAAGTTCTCCCCAACTCGCGGAGTCAATGCCAAGAGCTTTCGTTTCTAAGTGATGTGTTGCTCACATCCCATGAAATTACACTCCACTACTGGTTTCTGGCTGTTTGCCGTCATCAGGTGCAGACAGTAATATTAAGTTCAATGAGCCTTGAAACATTGGATAAATGGTGTACACTAGCTTTCATATCTCTTTTGAAACCACCTTTTTACCGAAATTGCGGTCTACCCATTCGTTGACTTCCTAACTGAAACTCACCATAGCGTAGATTTTTCGGAATACAACCATCTTTGATTCTGTAGACATGACCAAACAAGCGCAGGCGGCGCTGTTGCAATAGGGTGAGCATGCTATGTAGACCAGCTTTTGAAAACACTTCGGCATTAGTCACTCTGTCCATCCACGATATGTTCAAGATACTACGTTCACCTTCCGTTCATGTCTTGCGTGGATGGTCCAAGTTTCACAGTCGTACAGCATAGCATGTAGTACGCACGGGCTGTATACCATCATCTTTATTTTTACAGAGTTCAATCGGGACAAAATGACAGCTGCTCTGCCAATCCGCTTATCAATCTCCGTGTCTAGCGAGAGGTTATCCACAGTCAGCAATTATGTAAGAAATCAAAAGCCTTATCCAGAACGAATGCGCACCGACAAAGACTGTAATTGGGCTAAGCTACTGTTAGGTTTCCTAGGACTAGACAAATATAAAAACAGGAATCCTAGTAAGAAACTGCTGAAAATGTATGAACGAGTGTGAATGCTCATCACGTGTTGAAATCGAAAAGCGCGTTCCTTGATAACCCAACCATTGATGTGTCGAGGACGAACCCATCACGATAGTAGTCATCACGTTCGCAATTCCTTGACGTCTAATTAGCGATAGATGCATAAAAGAGAGGGAATTTTACTTTCACTGAAACCCAACACTTTGAGCGTAACGAACTTAGCCATCTCGTTACACATATAGTTTGTCCTGCTCAATTTTCTGCAAAATGTTCACTGTGACCTTTTCGGTGACTTTCAGTTTGAAGTCATACGCGAAGTGAAAAATTATCGACCATGCGTTAAACGTGTTCATCCAACGTGTGACCGGAATATACGTGAGAAATACGGAAAGCTGGCAGTTTTGAGGTCAAGTGAGACTGTCGTCTTTGCTGTGTACAACCTGTGTTCAGAAGGAACACAATCAGCTCAGATTGAGCAGATGATTGCTGCGAGATCAAGGGTTCAGCGCTCACCCGCGTAAGAAGAAAAAACATTTTAGCAGGAGTGAGATCAATGTTTTTTGTGTTAAACCTGATAATACGATATTTAATGAAAGTCGTCAAACCATCAGAATACCATCAAACCATCAATACACCTAATTACTTATATCTGATCGAATCATTCTCGTTTTTTGAACCTTCCTTATACTTCGGATGGTTAGGCAGGATCGCTAGATAAACGTGATGCTGTACATGTTCGCGAAATTGATTTTCTTCAATCTTCTGACCGAGTCAACCATGCTCAACTACCCAGAAAGATTGGTAGTGCGTGATATAACGAAATGCTGCTAAATGGTATTACGAATCAGCTTACGTATAGACACGTCCAATTTTGGGTTTGTAGTAACATGTTCTCTGAGAAAACATGTCCCAAATGGAACTCCTTATTATTCTGTTCCCCTTCCACTTCTTTTATTACTGTTACTAAACACTGTGGTAGAGTTTTCTAATTTATTTTGATATACTTTGTTGATGATATTGAATGACGAATATATGTTAAATCATTTGAAGACGGCTGCAGCTTAAACAGTCGGGTTCACAAACATCCTACGAAATTCTGCCGGTTGGCAAATGCCTACATCACATGTATCATCCTGACATGCCAGATGTTGTCTGGAAGTCCTCAAAACATTTTTTTGTTTCCTTGGTGTCTTGTACCCACAAGTTTTAATTATTCATTACATAGAAAAAGCAATCCGTACCTTGATTATGTTACAGAGTTGTACCCCGAAAGTATATATTACACAATTAAAAGTTATATACAACTTGTAATGGCGTATGCAATCGAAGCTTGTACACTACGTCTGCGGATGGATATTGAACTACCCGGGAGAATTTTTTATAGTGCTTCAGTGTTGCTTTCTCTTAAAACTATTAATATATTATGAATAGCGAACTTTCGAACTTAAGCTACGAGTTCTTGCACCGCGAGAGATGTGACTCATGCTTAACTTCCCGAAATTCTTCCTGTAAACTATTCACTGAAGCCTCGAGGAAGCATTCAAACACTAAGCATTCAAAGTCCTCGACGATGCAACACATTCTCAAATTGATAGTCGCATGTTTTCGGGTTAGAATCTGTTTTATATGGAACAACATGTTGGAAGATATCGAGCTCTAATTAATGAGATTGACTGTCTCCGGTCAATTCAAGTCAGGTCGAGTTCTGACATTTATTTCGTGATTTAGGACACCAAATGCAAATTCAACCCTTCACACGCTTCGCGCGAAAGTCTTGATTGTCAATTTATATAGGCGAAACAAGTAACCACAACCTTGACCTGAACCTGTCTGCCTCAGATGACACTTCAGGCTGATTTGGCTATTAATTTAATCCTAATCGGTTGACTACAAGCCCTAATGACGCCGGAATCGTTTGACCGAATTTCACGAATGGCATATTATTCGGTAGTGTTTGACGTGATACATTTCAGCGTAATACCGATTATGTTGTCGCCCGAAACCGGGATTATTAGAGGTTCCCGATTGACATCCCCTAACGTCTCGGTACTTTATGCTCTCATATTGTATTGCAGGGTGATTTTCTGTGGGTGTTGTAGGGGTGGTCGGTCACTTAATCGCCAGACACTTAATCCCCAGTTTGATAACTTCTGAAGAACATACAACGAAAAATACGTGAACTAGGGTTGAAAGCAAATTATGAGGCAGACACTGATTTACGCCTCATGATTAGATGCCTACCAGCGCTGGCTTTTGTGCTGTTGATTTGAGATTTTATCCGAATCTGTGTCTCAAAGTGAGAGAATGAATGAACTGTTATCTTATTTTGAACATACCATTGTTCGAGGTCGACATATTAGAGATAGAAGAGAAAATTATGCACCAGCTATATTTCCACCTGAAACCTGGAATAATTATGAAGACGCAATAAGTGGTGTTGCCCGAACGAATAATGCGGTAGAAGGCTGGCATCATGTATTACAGCCACTCTTTTCTTGCCAACATCCCACCAT
This sequence comes from Atriophallophorus winterbourni, assembly GCA_013407085.1. NCBI lineage: Eukaryota > Metazoa > Platyhelminthes > Trematoda > Plagiorchiida > Microphallidae > Atriophallophorus > Atriophallophorus winterbourni. Next base: position 6,970 of record JACCGJ010009336.1, on the reverse strand, counting down.
GTGGACATTTTTTAACGGTTTGCGAAAGGATTGACGACAGCATACGGTCTTTGTTTTTCAAGCAAGTGCTGGGTTTCGTATTAAGTGTCAGTGAACCGTTGTATGGTGGTATTTTGTACATCATCCGATAGCCTGTGATTAGCGCACGTTGAAAATTTTACAGTGCGATTACTCTATGCGCTATATAACAGTCCCTTTAATCTCTCACAAGTTCAGATGCGTTGAAACTTTATATCTCGTCTTCATGCGATTGTGATTCAGTAATTGACTTTTATATTTCAAATTATCATATATATTACGCGCAATAGAAATATTTGACTTTGCGGCTACATCGGTTATAGTTACACATGGCAAGTAATTGTTAAACACTAAACAGTGATTCAATCATACAAGACGAATGATTGGTCTAAAAATATTGGAACGTGATTAGACAATAAATCGCTATATAACAAGTGGCTCATTTGAGTTAGCGGAAAACGTGAAGATGTCGCGGTTGAGAATGCTGCTTTTTTTGTTGTGCTCGTTCTATTCGCTGAACGGGAATCCCACGGAAGAGTTGGGTAAGTCTATTTCAGATATAGTTTGAAATATGTTCAGAAATTTATTGATAAAATAAATCTATGATATCACGTCTGTAAAAGTCAATTGAAGAATATGAGTGTAATTTTAAAAAGCACATGCATGTCACATGAAGAGCTTTGAGCATGTTTAGAAAACATTGACAAAAAGAGCGTTTAAGTAGTCAATTGAAATATTAAGTGAGACGTTAATTTTGACTCCGTGTGCAGGCGGATGATTTCGAATGACAATATCATAATCTTCAGTCTGGGAAACAAAAGTGCTTCGTTCTCTCGCTGAAATGTGATCGACACATCAAGCGAAGATAAATGACAAGTTTTCGATACCAGCTTGTCACGTTTTGAGAAGTATCGCTGCTCCTCTATTTGGTCATCATGTTTCATGGAACAATGTGTAGTATTGAAAGAAAATTAGGATTCGCAACAGACATATTGAAAAGAGAACACGATGGCAAACACAGACTATTTTTTGCCAAAGCAACAAGGTGTAACCAGAGTAACGATGGTGGAACAAGTTCAGACCGATGAATAATTACGAAGATTATCCAATCCAGAGAGGGTATAATTGTGTGTGTACGAAATTTTAAATGTCCGAATAAGGCCACTCCGTATTCATAGTTGGGTAAAATCATGTAGATTTATTTTTCACATGCGCTCTTGGAAAGACGAATTTCCTGTATCCGAAGACTAACTTGGTCGAATGATGATAAATTCTGGGAGTTCAATATCCCTCCCTTGTCGTGATGTTCAGGTTTGGATCGAATATTCCATAACAGAGTTACATGCGTATTAATTTCCCGGCGTAATATTTCGGACTTGAAACGCCTGAATATTCTATTCAATTGACTAAGATACGACTGGCTTTATTGTACACTTTTCGGCAATGATTTTCGGCCCTAAGTTTACACGACACTCAGACAGCTAGACCGTTTTATGCGGTAGTCCAGACGAGATCTTGCGTGCCAAGCTGATAGGTGTGCCTGGAGATATTTTCCAAGCAGCATCATTTTACATTTCCCAGGATTAGAAGGAAACACATTAATCTAAGGACCAACAGTTTAGTACGCAGCGATTTTGTCGAAATGCCAGACAGTCGATAACAGGCGCTGCGGACTACCAGTTTGATGTATAACCTTCTTGAGAGGGTGCTGCCAACGCGATTTCGGACTTGTCTAAGCCTGGGGCATGGATATCCTCAGGAGAGTCGTTGTTACAATCCAGTGAGAGATGAGTCGATGCACTTCGCGATGTAGTTGTTTATCGATTAAATGCTTTGGATCCGATTGATGCGATCTAAGCGTTAAAACGCGACCGCATTTGAATAAAACTAATGCGGTTCAACGCGTTTAGATCTGACAGAATTAAAAAAAACTATCATTCGATTCGAAATAATGTGATCTTTTCAACAGTATTCAAACAGAATCGATATTCTTAATCGCGTTGTTAAATTTGGGTTATAACATGAAAAAGTGCATTTTCATGCATTCACTTTGCTCGAAGTTGAAACGGGTATATTCCGAACGAGCGAATCAAGGCGAGTTCAACCATTTAACTCAGACAAACGCGAGAGCACATATGTATGCGTCCGCACAACACGATACAATTTACCGCAGAATTCAGCGGATCGGGGGCCTTTGGGTGCCCTCGCTATGAACTGTGTCCGAGGGGGGAAAGCCGTAAATACTTTTCCTCTCTCGCTCTCTCTCTCAATCTACCTTGCAATAAAACAGTCAAGTACATGTTATTTGCACCTGGTAGGGTCGATTTACACAGAGTCAAATCACGTTTACAAAGGTATTAGCAACATAAATTCGGTTCGATTCTCAAATTTGACATGTCGTTGTATATCGTGCGCGTGTTGTGAGTGTTCAATACCCATCTAAGTCTTACAATTTTGTTTCAATAATGACTAAACACGACTCATTTATCAATACAAAATCTCTACGTAAACTTCAACTATACAGAATATGTCAATGGTAAGTAGATTGCGCTTTTATAACGATGACGTTTGATTGCATGCATACTAATTTGCTCTGGATTACAGATGTCATTCGAACATTGGAATGTGAGACAATTGTTTATATATGTAAATGTACACCCTCTCTCTCTCTCTCACTCTCTCTCTCTCTCTATATATATATATATATATATATATATATAATACTTAGCATAAATAAATACAAAATAGATTCGTTTTCGTAGATTATTTATTTTTAAAATAATTACTGAACAAAGGTTTTTACTAATGACGCCAAAACTCAAATACACAGACCATGTTACGTGAAGCATCAACAATTATGTTTAAAATGGATGGATATAAAAATAAAGTAGAAACTATTTAAGAAAATGTTACACACATTGGAAAACATTTAGTTTGAAATATATCGATTACAATGATTCCAATGTATCTGTAACTTAGCTGATTTAATTTGTGAAACTCGTGTAAATAGCATTATTTGTGGCTCTATTTACGATAAAAATTATTGAGACATATTTTTGTTATACCAATGCTTTAGTATAATTTATCAAAAACATTGTCTTAATACAGTTTTGAATTGTAAAAGAGCATTAAAAAACGTTGTAGTATAATTTGTACGGTCTGGAGTTGTAAATGTGTTTAATTTTATTAATTGCTCATGTGAAAGATATTCTGACGGGTAAGTTAATAAATACTGGTAAATTTTACGAAACATTTTTTTCTTTTTCTCATTTGAAATATATCGCATGTAACCATGGACTTCATATATTCTGCTTCTAATCAAAAAGACATGTTGGCAGCAGCCAATAGATGTTAAAATATTAAGATTTAAGATTTATGGTTGAAATTCGCATTAGCTCTCATATAATCGCAAAGTTTCGATTCGAATATAGATAAACTGTTTGAGCTAACCAAATCGGCAGGTAGCGAATTCCAAACAAAGCACACACGCACCGAATAAAAATACCTGCGGCAGTTCCGTTTGGATTGTGGTATTTCCAACTTGCAACCATGACCATGGCTGTTGCTGGAAGATCGAAGGTGAAATAATCACTCCAGAGGGTGGGAAAGAGTATTAAGTATTTTGTATGCGAAGATGAGATCACCTCGCATTCCACTTTGTGCAAGTGTCCTCAGCTCCAGTCTTCTGAGTCTCCCGGCGGATTACATATTTTTGAATCTAATGACCAGCTTAGAAGCTCTCTAATATATGTTATCCAGAAGTGAGATGTCTTTTTGGAGCCATGGTGTCCAGGCTTATGCGGCATAGTCTAGAACCGGGTGTATATATGTATTCATCTTGAGAGGAAAACACATCGGGGGAAAACGTCCAAATATCTGCCGTAACATGCCGAGCAGCCGAGACAAGCTTTTGTACATGGCTCCGAATTGTAGACAATTTTTCAAACTACCGCAAATCCAGACACCCAGGTCTTTTTCTTCTTCGGTATACTCCAGATTTCGGTCGCCGAGCTTGTATTAATACTGTTTATTACATCCAGATTCGCTTTTATATTCGCAATAGTGTCTACTAATATGTTGTGCCTCTGAAGACAAAAGTTACACATCAGGAATGGATTCTTGCAGATAACTGATTAATTTATATTCTTGTTTCCAATACGAATTCGAAACTTAGCTCAAGGTTTCATTGGATGTCTGTATCACATAAAAAACGTTTTTTTTTTCCAATAAGGCTCATCTTTCCCTATGAACGTTATTTTCTAAATGTTCCCCAACTGGTTTGAAATATGTGAATACATAACGAGTTTTTATTGACTTGATTTTCAAATTTACGCTTTCTGTGTTGGTGAATATATAATTTACAAACACAGGATGGTAAAAACTGAAATTTAAGTGTATAAACAAGATAATGAATTAGATTGAGCAGTATATAAGTGTTCTGGAAACGAATAATGCAATAAAAATTCGTCTAATTTCGTTTTAAAGCTGAACAAGCTAGTGGAGTGAGCAACGGTAGAAGCTAAAATGTTCCAAGTAAAACAGACACGGACAGAGTAAATATGCCTTCTACAGCTCAGACGGGAATGGAGTACCACCAGCACATATTCATTAATCCGATAATTCCTCGTATCGCTTCGCGTGAATAAATCCTATAAGGGATGGTTTGGGGTATGGAATGTTTTATAAAGTAAGATAAGGTCTCCTCTGATTCGTCGATACGGATAATCGAACAGATTCAGTTGAGCTATCCTTTCTTTATAAGGCTTGCTTCGGACTCTCTGAAAAAAGTTCCCATCCGCAAAAATATTACTTTCAAATGTTTTTAGTTTTTACTAATATAATGCACAGTTTCATTTTTTCATATCAAGTCTTCTGAGATACTCTGATACAACGCGCGATGAGTGTACGCAAAATAAACCTTGTTATATTTTAATAAATATCCTCAAATATTTTGTACCACTGATGTAAGAGTGAATGAAAACTAACATTTTATTAACTGCCAGGATGTTTTGTGAAATAAACCAACAAGTCATGTCACATCAAATTTTTGGAACTGATATATCTGAACTATGAATGACTAACTTTGTTTACCGCTTTTCCACTGTTTCAAGGCTCACTGAACCTGATCTTACTGTCTTCACCTGACGATGGCAAACAGCCTGAAACCGGTAGTGGTGTGTAAGGGATGGGGATGTGAGCACCACAATACATTATTAATGACTAAGTTTTTGAAATATCTTTAACATTTTTCACAACATAGTGTTCCGTAAGCCGGTTGAAATCTCATTGAAACTTAACCGTTTATTGCTGTATGATTGAGGAGAAATGTGTCGAGTAAATGCTCGAAAAACGCGGCAGTCACTTTTAATTATTACTGCTGAATTTGAACAAACGCACCAGCGCGCATTGAATAACACAATGAAAATACACATCAATCATCCCCAACATAGATCTGCAACATTTGCCCGAGAATAGTGAGTTACATTTTTCCAATTAATCGACGTTATTCAATCACACAAAGACTTTGTAGTTAAATAAAAGTTCAAAGTTCAAATTAACGAGAGTTAAGAATCATATTTGGTTCACGATATTTCATCTTCTGCAATTTCATTGATAATTCTGATGAGATAAGGAATCACACGTAACGAAATAAATATTGTCGAGAAGGTACAAATAAACCTTGATTTCAAATATTTTCCTTTTTCAGGTGAAAACCACGTTCCCGACTCAAGAATATCACTTGCAGGTACGCAAGTTAAATCTCATCTCCATTTTTTTCAATATCTGGATAAACATCGAATTTTATCCAACAATTTGTGTGCACATTTACAGCCGAAGATATTGTGCTCAAAGGTAAATTCTTATTTTTCAATCTAGTTTAAAATTGAAATAAACATTTACATTTTATTATGGCCAATAAAAGTTGACATGATGAAAAACGTATTGTTTGTGACATTGCTATAATGCGTAAAAACAGTGTTCACATTGCCTTACCAAACAATTGTGAATTTCTTTGATTACTGGTTCCAAAAATATGGCAGTAATCCAGGAGTTCTACTATTGGTCGAGTTGAAACGAGCAAGTTAACCAATTGCAAGACCCCACATGCGGTACAAACACTCTTTTAACGGTAGCGTGAACTCGCAAAACACCGATCCTACTAGTTAAAAAGAACTTGATCATGACCGCTTACATTGAATGCATTGTAAAAGCGTTATCCATGAGATGGGAAACCGTAAGGATACTATTCTCAGATTTAGATCTTTGAACACGTTGTCATAACGTACGAGTACCGCTCAACGCTTTGATTGATGTTAGACAGATTGCTAATGCTAATTCGGACATTTCAATTGTGTAAATGGCTGTGGTTTATGAAAACCACATGTTCTGGTGATGTGCATCCATGTTCGACATCGACCGAAGAACGCCAGGAGTAATAACATCAACAAGAGTTTATGTGATTCAATACTCGAGTGATAATCTGCTGGATTTATTTTCTCGAATATTGTTTGTAATTTACATTTGTATGCTACAAACATATTCCCAAAACGTAAACCGGAAGATTTTATTGTACAATCACAAATCACCATAGTAGTAAAATATAGGGTTTCGAAATGTGAGCCACAAGAAAATGGTGTTATTTAGTGAGCGTCATTTTCGCGATTTTTATAACAACAGTGCACAAAAGTTACGGGATGGTAAGACAGGATTTTTGAAGTACATTTAACTCGAGGCAAGTATTCCAGCTCTGGAATATTTTGGGAAGAACACAAGCCTGCCCCATTCATTTTGAACAGTTGGGCACCTAAGTAATGTGTTACTCACACACCCCTCCCTTACACATCACTACCGGTTTCTGGCTGTTAGCCGTCCTCAGGTGGAGACAGTAGGATCAGGTTCAGTGAGCCTTGAAACAGTGGATAAATGGTAAACTAGGTTAAACTTGAATGCC